>JAAGAY010143444.1:160336-174961 GCA_011801015.1 Ardeotis arabs
TTTTTTTTCCCCCCCCCCCCCCTCTGATATTTCTTGAAGGAAAGCTCAGCTTCTGCAAGAAAAAAAAAAATAGATCTCTTTCAGTCTGCTTTCCCTGTAATACAGTATTCTGGCTTGGACATCTTGGTTAATCAGACCCAGGTAGTTCTGTCAAGTTAAAAATGGACATAAAATTTGCCCCCCAACATCATATTTTTTAAGAAAGTGTTCACTGACTGTAATACAAAAAGACAGATAAGTTCACTTCTTAATAATATCACCAAACCCACCAAAACAGAGAGAGACTTTTTGCCAAATAACCTGAGAAACAAGGAACTTTGTGATTTAAACATAGGTACTGTCTCCCAGTGAAAGATGCTGAGCCTCCAGCAGAGGAGGAGTTGTTCAGTTTGTTGTCTTGGGACAGCTGCGAGGTGCATCTCACCATGATCTGTGAATATTAACCCTATGGCAGTAACCTGCTCATTGCTCCTGGATGGTCTGATGCTCTCTATGAATTCTGGGGCCAATATTGAGCACAGCCAAAATCTATTCCTGTTCTACAATTTCCCAAGGGAAATTTCAGCCCTTACATTAAGGTAGAATCAGAGGGAAGGAACAGCAAAATCTTTCAGAAGTAGGGATCATAGCGCCCATGGATTTGTTGTGTAATCCTGCTCCCCAGCAGAAGCAGGATTCAGAAACCTTTCGTGTTGATGCCTCATGTGCGATGAGTTCTGGATCTTACCAGCACTGTGCCAGCCAGATGTGAGATATTCTGGTGCAGGGGTCTCACAGGAGCTCAGGATGCAGAAATGATACCTGTGGTATCTTCCACTCATCATAACATTTCCCATCTTGAAGGTCACTGAGGACCAAGAATGTCTTAGAAATTGTCAACAGAGAAAGTGTGGCAGAGACAGACCCTCCCAGACTCTCTCTGGGAGGCAGTAGTTGGCAATCACAGATTAACCTACTTCAGCAGCACACACAGGGCAAGCGACCCCCTGGGGAACTTTCTGGCCCTTTGGCAAGCACCTTCAGGAATCAGAGCTCATAGCCCAAAGATGTCATGGTCCAGAGAGTTGGTTTTAGGATTTTAGACCTGTCGGGATGAAGTGCTGATGGTGCAAATGGGAATATGCTTATACAACATTAAATGGGAAGCTCAATTATCTCCAAGAAGTATCTGTTGATTCCTCCTGTGCTCAGAAATGGGTAATAACTTGGATGCTCCCCAGCTCCAGGACATGTTAGGAGAGCAGCAGGGTATTTGTCTTTATAAGCAGTCTCCAGTGACACAGGGCTAGCAAGCAGCCATGTGGCATGAAGAGAAGAGGGTGCAGGAAGGGGTTTCAGCAGCAGCTCGTGATTTGATGGTTGGAGGCTGCCCAGACACTGGTCTGAAGGCTCCTACTTGGAGAGGACTTGCTGGAGCCTGACCAGCCTCTGAGCAGCATAGATGAGAGCAGCACATCTTCAGAGCTTCAGTATTCACCATCTTCTGTCCTAAAGGATCTGCTAATAAGCCCCTCCTTAATTACTTTCCCTTGAACAAAAAGTGAGAGACCCAACACCCAGTCAAGCATACAAAATACCTCTGTGTATGTACAACCAGCTAGTCAGTTTAACAGATGGAGATTTCAACCAATTCCAGTATCCAGGCCAGCTGCAGGATTAATTTCTCTTAGAGCAGCAAACCAATGTCACAATACAGAGGTGCTATGGACCTCTCATCTCTTCCACCTGCTACCTGGCCCAGATTAGGAGAGGAGCGGTTAAAAATAGCCCCATCGCAAAAGTTGCGCGAGACCACCTGGCTTCGGTGCAGAGCAGGCTCACACCTCTCGGTGTCATCTTCTCACCCCAGTTACCTTGCTGGGCTCCCACGCCCCTCCCCAAACCCAGCTCTCTCATCGCTGATGTGAAACGCGCTGAATAATTGATGATCTAGTTTGCTGACTGAGCTGAAAAACGGGGTTTTTGGGTCAATACAAAAGGAAACGCTTCTCTTTCCCCAACCTAAGGTCTGAAAAAGAAACCCACAGACAAGCACATTTAAGAGTGAATTAAACATTTTGATTTGAAGTTTAGTTAAAGCGCTTCCCTGTGTCCTCTTGGGTCAAAAGAGACAGAGAAGGAACAAAGGGAGAATAACAAGAGGTAGAAAATAAACAGGTTATGTCCCTGAAATCTGCGGTTCCATGCTTGGCTACCCACAGGCTGGGCTTATGCTATGTGACCTTATCAGCTATGCAGCGTCCTAGAAAAATGTGAGGCAAAACTGAGCTAAAACGGCATCCTGCATGTTGGCTTAAAGATCCTCGCAAAGTCTTGTGAGAGTGACCTTACTGAACACGGTCTTATTAGCCAGGAGATGAAAGAAGACACATGAAAAAAAATAATGTGGAAAAAACCACAAAAATGCAAGAGTCCACTCAGAAGGGACAGACAGCAGGAGCTTGGGGATATCTCCAGGGCTGCTGAGGGCACAGCAGACCAAACTGCTGAGGAACCTTCTGATTTTCTGTAAAAGTCAGACTGTTTCTAAAGAGAATGAAAAAGATATCTTGAAGGTGACACCCTGTGTCACACCTGCAGGTATAAGGAAGAAGCAGCAGTATGTCAAGGAGCGTTCACATCTCCGTGTAGGACAGCATGCACCAGCAGGTAGCTATGGAACGGTCCTAGGGAAAACGCAGGACTCCCACCTCTCCTGGTCCACAGAGGAGCACGGTGTCACCTCTCTGGTGGCAGCTTTGTGCGGTGTGTACTGGTCCCAGCTCACTAGGACTGGTCTGCTGCACGTCGAACTGCTCAGAAATCGGGGAAGCAAGAGGGGCAGATAACGGGAAAGTGGATTCCTGTAGAAAACCTGAAAATGAGAGAATTTTGCTTGAAAGCCGTTTTCTGGGCCAAAAAGTAAATATCTTTTTTTTTTTTTTGTCAGAAAATTTAAATCAGTAATAAGTAAACATTTTTAAAGAGGAACATATGCCATCCCTGTTCATGGTCACACCTTGCTGCTTTGGTTAGCCCCTGTTCTACTGGGAGCGGGTCCCAGCATGACATGACTTGCTGCAGGATGCTGAGATCAGGGTCTGCAGGTCTGTCTCCAGTCACCAACTAAGAAATGATAACTGGGACCATTTAACATGCCGTTACCTGTTCATTCGCTGCTTTGTTCTGTTCCCTCTGTGTTACACGGACCAAAGGATGTACAAGAGGCTGCTCCTAGGTAATGCAGGACTTATTCCCTCCAGGCTGCCATGGCCAGACAGCATTGACTGCGAGGGAGGTCATGGTGGTCCATCTCTCCTGTCTGACTCTGCAAAGGACCCATGCACAGGCGGTTTTGCTCAAAGATTTTTCAAGCGATGAAAGCATATTACTGGCTTCTGAGAGGAATGCTTGAAAATTATGTGCTTGTCAGTCCCTGAAACAGTACAATCTCTAAGTTCAGATAAGATGTGAACTTAGAATTAAAGGCAATAAAATATAGTAAAATAAAGCACAATACTTCTACAACCAGTGAAAAAGAGAGAATTTGCAAAGCAGAGTGTGCTGTTATCTGTATTACATTACTGAGACTCCTGCAGAGTGTAGTACTGCACAGATCTATCATGAAAGGCCTGCTTGATTTTAGACCTAAAGCTTCCTTCTGCAGAAGAATCTGGGATTATTGACCCCTGAATCATGCTATAATGGCATAAATATTGGCAGTCATTGAGGTAAACATCAGAGTTTATTGACCAAGGTGCAGTGGCTATCCAGGTTTACAGAACAAGAAGGAATAGCAAATCATGTTTCATGAGACAGGCTGTCAATACAGACTTTTATCACTTACCCTCGCTGGAAACATCTCCCTGAGATTTCATGGAAAGAGAGCTCATCCCCACTCCTGGGATCGTACGCTCCCGGGTGGAGCTGCCCTGGCCCCTGCTGAGCCCATTCCCCATCCTGACTCAGGGCGGCACTTGCAGATGATGCATTTTAATTAGGATAGCCAAGATAAAAGACTTTCTAAGGAAATTATTCTGTGGACAATTTCATGCAAACCACCTACTGCAGGGTAATAGAGAGCAGAAAAGACTCAGGACTGAAAAAGAAAAAGTTGTGCACATTCAAACTCCTGCAGACATGCACACTATGATTAAAATGCCAATTAGGAAAACCTGGGTGTGCGTACCATAGGAAATATTTCTGGGTCATAATCTGTTATCTTTTGAAGCACAAGCCAGCTACCAATACCTGATGCAGTTCAAAGAGAACATTTTCCCCAGGCACTTTATTTGATAATTATCCACCATGGGGTTCCTCATCTGTCACTGGCCCCTGTTCGGACAGGAAGCCAAGCTGGAGGGAGTCCTGTTGTGATCAGGTCTGGTGATTTCAATTATTGTAGGTCCTACATGATTACCTTTCCTAAAGCCTTTCCTCTTCTGGAGACTGTAAACAGATGTTCTCGCTTGTCACCGTGACTTTTTCCAGGCAATCCTGACTCAGGCTTTTCCTATTCTAACAGGGGGACTTAGCTTAGACCATGCCTCAAAGCCGTCTGCATCCCTCATCCATTCAGATGCATTTCCTGCATATCAAAATATGAGAGTTTCTCGTTTCACTGGCAATTTTTCCATTCTACAGAGGTGCAACTGAACTCAAATGTGAGGAGATACAGCAAAAAAAGAATCTCTTATTTTGCACAGCTCTGAGTGACATCCTCTGTCACCCAGTATTGGCGCTACCTGAACACATACATAACTATATGAGATTCATGGTGGTGGAAGCTCTCACAATGTCAGATATTTCATTTCCACCCACGGACTCTGATGATGGACTAGTCACTATGGAAACACTCCTAGTCTCCTTCCTTCACCTTCTATTATAGATTGTCAGTATCTATTTGCTACTAGTGGCAGACATCCTATGCAGAGATATTCAAGAAGATGGCCTAGGAGCTCTGGGGCTGCTAAAGGAATAAAATAGAGGACACTGACATGCCTGGCTTCCTGAGGCAGCTCCACTTTCTTACTGATACTCGTAGCGCACATCCATCCTTATTTCAAGAGGAGAATTTTTCCTGGATTAATGCAAATTCAGAGAGGGCAATGAATATTCAACAACCTCCAAAAAGCAAAGAGGGAAACACAATGAAATTTCAGGCTGAATATTAAGCAATAACTCCTATTAATTAAAATTAAACTTCGAGGATTTGAACAGAAATCGTAGTCAGGAGGAGTTAGATGGAACCAAATGAGTATTTAGCATCTCTTATTCCTAGGATTCAGATTTTCACTGAGCTCTGTAAAATTCTGACTCTCCACTGTCCAGAGTATTAGTCTGAATGTGAAATATATTATGAGACTCATGGAGGAAGTGGCAGAAACAGTCTCAGTATTGTTGAAATATATCTTGGCAGATAAATTGCTTTATTGCAGCAAAACAAGCACTAGAATTACTTGATTATTAGTTTTTAGAATGTTTTGCATTTGGTTTTGTTCATTGTCACATTCTTATTTTTCTATTGAGATGCCATAGACACTAATTTTGCAAACGACCAGGCTTTTAACAAAATTCATTGGCCGTAATCTAGGGAGATGGTATGGCAACATAAAGACTGTCTCTTAAAAGTAGAGTTTGGCTCAGGAAGGTGCTGGATCATATTTAAGCACATGCTTAAGTAGCAGGCTGAAAAAGGACCTCAAAAGGAAGAAACTAGCAAATCCTCATTAGCGTTAAGTCAAATGGGCTTGAGTCACAGTGTTCATTCCTGCTAGGTCTGAACATCAGCAGTTGTTGGATTCAAAGACAATCTCGGCTTCGGGACTTCTGGTGTACATTGCTATTGCTATTAAAGTTAACATTAACATTAATATTAGCATTAACATTAAAGCTAACATTAATATTTTATTTATTTCCTTTGTTATATGTTCCTCACGATTTATTATTATTATTCCCCACACTTGTTATTAAGTCTGAGATGAAATCTTTCTATTACAAATTACATAATGTCTAGGACAGATCCTTTAGTGAGGACAAATTCAGACCACTTCTGTTGAAATTTCTTCTTTAGACAATGATAATGTTTTTTTAGAAAATAGAAATTCTGCAGAACAGTAGATCACACCTTTCCTAACTATATTGGCGACTTTGCATATGGAAGTTACTCTGTCCTTTAGTTAGCCCAGAAGTCTGGAGGTCCAGTTTGCCATTGCAGTTGTTGAGCTCATAAAAAATAATAAAATATTCATTGTTTCCTTGCTCTTGCTGTAATTTTTTTTTTGGACGGTTCACATTTGCCCTGCAGCTGCCATGAAGTGTAGCTCTAAGTTCACTGCAAGGACCTAGTAGGATATGTCCTTGAACTGAAAAGATTTAAGCAAAACACATTTAGATAGTTGAATGGATACCTGGCTCAGAATTTGGAGATGGTAAGACATGGGCCAGTGCGTTCCTTACTCCATGGATGATGTAATACAGCATAAGTGAGACACAGGTTGTGCATTAAAGCTTCTGTTGAACTGGAGACGCTTAGAAGGAAGCAGACATCAGATCTCATCTTCCTCCAACACAATCTTAAACTTGACTTGTTAGGTCTGTGATCCCACCTTAGTGCTGTCGAGGACAGAGGACAGTTGAACAAGCCATAGAATAAAAGAAGGATCAAGCAGTCAGGTGAACCTCCTTGCATATTTCTCTTTTTCTTAAATGTCACCAAACTAGATCTCAAACCTGGAATTAATGCGATGAGCTGGTGCTGAATTTACATTTACTTCCGTCAGAATAGTCATGGTTAGCTCCAGCTCAGCCACACGTGGTATGACTAGTACAGGGCTAAATCCAATTACACTGCAGTTTCTGTGCAAATACAGTGCAAAATACCCGGCTTGTGATGTTTGACCCACTCTTGGGTTTGAGAATCTGTCTAACACCACTGTTTTGACAAGTTAGTTACAACAGATTTATCAGTATTCTGGGGTAATGCAGGGTCCCTCATTTCCAGTGAAAGATTCTGACCTCCTCCTCGGTGAATTAATCCTTTTATTCTCAGGTTTGGCCTTACTCATTCTATGGAATGACCCTAAATCTCGTCAGAGCCTTTTGTTAAACACACATGGCTCCTCCTTGAAAAATTGCTATTCCTGTGGTGAGCAATACTCAAATGCTGTGGGTCTGCTTAACCAGTTTGTGGTCCTCTCCAGGGGCCACACATTTCCAGTGACAGAAAGCCCTATGTTAAAGTGTTCTTATTCAGAGGAACCATGTAACCTACCCAGCAACGACTGCAGCAAAGGACCCTGCTGTCACAGCTTGCTAAAAGATGCACGTCCATCCCCTGAACTTGTCTGCTGCAACTCCCACTCACAGACTGCAAAGTCAAAGCATCTTGAAAGCTTTTGTGAGCTGGTTAAGATCAAAGAAATTTGGTTGCATAAATCATAATATTTCTGGAATGCTAAACTGGAATAAAAGGAAGGCAGAACTGCAAATGGAGGGAAATGTAAATGAGGAATGAGGAACAATGTTCCCTAACAGACCCATCTCAAGCTCGCTGACCTCATCCCCTGAGCAGGCTGGCAAGGGCGCTTCTCGCTTTTGACACAAATGAGAGGCAAGCAAGGGTGTAGTGCTAGAGCTGGGCTGAGATGGATTCCTGCTTACTGGGATTCCAGGTGGGCAAACTGCTATCTAGCTCCTGCTAAGACTGAACTATGCATGAACACTCTGGGTGTTCTTGTGGAGAAGGTGCCCCTGGCCCACAGATCCTGTGGGACTGACTTGTTGCTTAGCAAGTTAACTGTTACCCAAATCCCCAAAACTGTTTATTGTAGCAGATGAAAGAAATGCATACAGCCCCTGATTCAAGGTAGAGCTGGAGTGGTTCAGGCTGTGGTATTGTTTGAGTTAAAGGGCCACACACCTGTAACGCTACCCACAGCTGCAACCAGGTCTCCTGGGTCTGGTAACCTGCATAAGCTGCTGGAGATGAGCTCTGCCGACAATACTGTTTGCTCAGGCTGGAAACTGACTGACCAGAAGATGGATTTGCAGGAAGGGACATGGGAGTCCTTGGGGGCAACAAGTTGAATGTGAGCCAACATAGTGCCCTTGCAGTAGAGAAAGCCAATGGCACCCTGGACTGCATTAGGCAGAGTACTGCCGGCACTGCTCTGCTCAGCATGGGTGATAAATGTCCGTAGTGCTGAGTCCAGTGATGGACTCCACAGTCCACAGATAGATAGGGATATTCTGGAGAGAGTCCAGAGCAAGGCAACAGAGATGATTAAGGGACTGGAGTATCTATGGTATGGGAAGAGTGAAAGGCATGTGAGTGTTCAACCTGAAGAAAAGTTGTCTCAAGGTATCTTATCAATGTCTATCCCTGTCCAATGGGAGAGTGTAAAGAAAGCACAGACAGACTATTCTCTCTGTTATCCAGGGACAGGACAAAAAGAAACTGGCACAAACTGAAATACAGGAAATTCCATTTAAAAATAAGAAAATACTTTTTCTACTGTAAGTGTGATCAAACAGTGCAACAGGTTGCCCAGAGAGGATGTGGAGTCTCCATCCTTGGAGATATGGAAAACCCAGCTGGCCATGGTCCTGGGCAACCTACTCAAGCTGGCCCTGGTTTGAGAAAGGGTTTGGGACTGGAAAGTGCCTCCAGCCTCAGCAGTTCTGTGATTCTGTGGTTCTGTGATGCTTCTAACATTGTTATTGAGCCTGCTGTTTTGTGGGACAGTGGCTGACATTAAAGGTTCTCGGCACATCTAAAGCTTTGTGCTTCCAGTAGGATAAACCTAGCCCCATGCTAGGACAAACATCCTGGCCCAAAGGAAAACAGCTTCCCATTAAATCCTCAGTGCTGAGCTTCATAGGCCTTTGGAAAGGGTATGAATTCATCAGTATGGTCTAACTGTGTTCTGCATGCCTTTCTGATCATAGCAGATAACAATAGTGTCATTTCTACAAGACTCAAAACCAAATAATTATCTCAAGAGCTCTCTTAGATTGGGATTTCAGGTAGATAATAAAGAAGTCATGGAGCTGAGCAGCTAGTTACAAGCAAAAAACCCTGTGTTATTAATCCCAGATGTAGCACCAATGATTTATCTGTCAGATCACTTCATATTACTATTTTGAATACCTTTTCGAAGCTAAAAATGCCCCAAGCAAAGCCGAGTTATTGACTTGTACATTACAAAAAGCTCTACATTTCTGAAAAATCAGTGTTCTGTTTAAGAAATGAGGCTGCTTTATATTAAGTCTATCCATAAAGGGACCAAAAGAATTATCCTGAGCACGCAGACACTGGTGTGTAGGTATTAGCTGAAACCATGGAGCAAGGATTTCTGCTATAAACAAGCCCCTCTGCAACAAGTTTGTCTAATCATTTGTATAAAATAAGTTTACCCCTTATTCTCTGCAGAACCAGGCTTTCTCTGCACATTTCTATGAGACCCAGTCAGAGTAGACTCTGTCCTTCTCTCAGTTGGTCCAGAAATACTTCTGTGGCATGACAAAACGAAGATCTTCAGAATGGAAAATATGGTGGAGGAGTGGTTGGTACCAGCCAAGGTTCCTGTTGTATTTAGGAGATGAGGCCACACTTCAGCAAGCAGCTGGTAAGCAAAAACATCTCAAATGCTTCCAGTAATGCAGCCTGGCCAGCAGCCTTCCTCCTGGGTCGGAGCAGCTGTGCTTGAACATACAGGACCGAACCTCCATGTTCTCTACAGAAGGTGAATCCCCTCACCACAAGGCTCGAAAAATGGTCTCTGCTCAAGTCTCAGCTCCCTCCTTCCCTCTGATTTTTGACTAGAAATTCCATCTAGGTGCCAAGACATGTTTCCCGATTAAGAATGTGTTGACACTGGTACATTCCTACAAGAAGCATTAGTTTGAAGACATCTATGTTTTTTGAGGAAAAGCTGTTTCTGGGAAGGCTCACTTCCCTGCTGTGATCCTGCATGGTTCTCTGAGCCATCTGGGTGACATTTCCTCCCACGTGCCGGGCCAGCACCACTCCTTTCCTCCGCTTACCTCTTCCCCCACACACGGTCCCTGCACCCATCTCTGGCCAGAAGGTGCTTTGGATCCCTGCGAGATGCTGCGAGTGATCGTGCTCCCTTGTCAGAGTGTGCAGCAAGATGTAAGGTGGTGTGTGGCCTGTCCCTGTTGGATCAGGGCTTTTATTTAATTTATCTTTCACGGTCTCACTGCTAACTATCTGCGTACAAAGATTCATTAACAGGGCAACACATGATTTGCCCACATTAGGGAAATGAGAACAGAATTGCTATCTGTCCCTTACATTTGCATAGGCTGCAAGATCATTTTGCATTCGATTCAAATTCTTACTGAAGACATGGATGGGTCTGAAGAAATGCAAATACCTTCCCTTTTCTTTTCAACAGGGATGGTTTTTTGAACTCAAAGCTTCCTAGAGCAAATGTTAATGCTGTTACAATTAGAGACCTCAGCAGAACTGTCTGAATGGGATAAGAGTAACTTATCCCATTGGTGGAGATCACCTTTTGTCTCTGGTAGAAGGACAGAAAACAGTTTAAAACTGCTGAACGTAAAAAAAAAAACAGAACAGGAAAACAAAACACCAATATGTTTAAGGTAATAAGTTACCACCTGTCCAGGTTCTGGCTAGGACAGAGTTAATTCTCACCTGAGCTGGGAGAGGAACTGGAGCTGGTGGCCCCTGTGGCTGGGAGACACAGCTGTGATAGGTTACTAATTAGCCAACAGCTGGGATAGTTTACTAATGAGCCAAAGGGCTGTTCCATCCCATGGGCCATCATTGTCAGTATATAAAGTGGGGATGGGGCTGAGAGGAGGATCCTGCTACTGGGAAAGGAGCTGGGTGCTGGGATCCACTATGAGCTGTGGCACTGTAAGTTACCTGCTTCAGTATTTTGTTATTGGGGTTTTGTTTGTTTGTTTTCCATCTCTGTTTTCTTCTGTTCCACATGTTCAAACATATTAAGGCTAATTCATGTCTAATTTGTTCAGGCTGATCTGAAGAACCACCTTTAGGACTTGGCAAGGCGCAGCATGGTCCAATCTTTTCGTGTAGTACAGGCCTCAAGATTGTGCAGGTTTTTCTGTCTTGTGATTGCAGGCAAATCTCAGCATGCTTTTGTCAAAGTTTGGGCTTCCAAGCTAAGAGTGTAGGCTCCCTGTGCTCAGTGAATACTTCATGGAGACAGGGCCATTGTCAGATGGCCGTTCACCCAGCATAACCCTGCCAATGTATACACCCACCCTCTGAGGGAATTTGATAGTCATAATTTTTAAGCCAATACTGTCATTTTGAGGATTTATTTCCTGCTATTTAAATGTCAAGCAATAGTTTTCAGATAGCTGGTTTCTACGTGAGTCATGTTCTTTCCCACTTCTTCAGGGATGCAGAGGCAGGTTACACCAGGACTGGAAAAAACGCTACTGGGTGCTCTGTCCAAATGTGCAAGGTGATTATGATGTGGGAGAGAAAGAGAGAGGCAAAAACTCTTACAGCTTACAGGATCTATAAGTCTCCCTCAGGGAGCACCAGAAGACACCAGACTTTTGGGTTTTGCATTTGAAGTTAAGCGGTCCCTTCCAGTGCAGTTAATGTTGCTGAGAGATAGTTAATGAACCACCAACAACAGGACTCTCAAAGGGAAGTCCTTTGTGTTTTGAACTTAGGGAGGAACATGTCCTTGCTCAGGAAGAGGTTACAAGGGAAAACTCACTACTGTGCTAGTTGGATCTCATGAACATTCAGACTTTCTGTGGTGGGACACACAAGGGCAATGTTATCAGGACAGCTTTTCTTTCTTTCAAGGATGAAAGCAATATAATAGGTTGCTACAAGCTATAAAACTAATTATTTTGCATATGTCTGGCAGGCATTTTCTGTGAGCTAGGAAGGCTTTTGACATCTTCCAGAATCAAAGCCAAAATCTGAGTTACCAAAGGACAATTCTCCATCCCAAAAGTAATCCTTTAAAAGAAAGGAATTTCATCAGGCACTTGGGTTTTGATGGGCTGTGGGAGCAGGACAGGGCTCTGTTCTGCAGGGTTGTGTGTATGATGTGGTCTAGCCCAAGGTGATTTGGTGATCTAAGCATTAGCATGGGACCCCACAGGCTGTGCAGGGACATTTGTTGTGCCTCAGTTTGCTGACTGTAGCAGAGAGTGGTAAAAAACTGTTCTCAGTGTCATGAAGAGAGGGCTTTCAACACTGCTGACCGGCTCTTTACATCTATAAAAGATGTTTTTCCGTTTCTTTAGCACCATTTAAACCAATGGTTCAGTGTTCCTCCCTACCAAACCCACACAGATGGTACCACTGGCTTATTATCTGCCTCAAGAAGTTGTTTTTGATTGGCATTGCTTCATGTTTGACGGAATTGTCACCTACAGTATTGTTCATCAAGTTATTTTCTTTAGCTATTAGTGATGGACTTGATCTTATTTCTCACATCGATTAGCAAGACCTCAAAGTTAAATGCAGTGGCCTGTTATTGCCTGAAGTCTTGTCTTTGTCTTTTGTAACTGGTTCTCACCCCTCTGCTCTCACCTGAGCTGATGTATGGTGAATCCAGCATTCAGCCTTTCCTTTCCACTGTTTTGGAGCATATTTTGCCCTTCTCATCAGCAAAAAGTTCCTCTTTCCTTAAGTCCAGGTTGTTTAAATTGGATCTTTGGGCTTACCTAAAGGATTGCTTTTTCCTTTTCCTGGAAACGTGACACACAAAAATACCCCTCTAATCCACATTAGGAAGATTTAGTCTTAGTAATTTCTTTTTTAAATGCAGATTTCGGTGGAATTAACTTTTTGCAGTGGAAAATACTTTGTACTAAAATGTTGAACCAGTTTAGCAGGACAAGTCTATTCTCTCAGCTCTGGTTCTGGCCACTCACCTTCTCCAAATCTATTTTCAAGGAAACCTCAGACTGCTCTTGCTGCTTCTGGCTTCTTCCAGTACCTGTGCAAATCAGGAGGAGACTCCCTAAGCAGCTCCATGGTACTGGTTATAAGCCCATGAGTGCAGAAGCAGGCCAAGTACTATACTGGACTTTCTGGAAGGGTCCAGAGAAGAGCAAGTACAGTGGGAGGTGGAATAGATCATAGGTTGATATTGGATGAGTAAATTTATACAGTTTAGCTAAACAATCCCTTAAAGCCCTGTCTGGGGAATCATGAATATCGGCCACTGCACAACTCCTGACATCATGGAAAGACCTCTCCCTCCTGGAGTCCTGGCAACTGCAGGAACACAGTGGCTGCTCCTCAGGGGCATGGTGTCCCAAAGGAGCCGGGGCCATCAGGAAAAAGACATGCCCTTCCACACCAGCTCATGGGATAAGTTGTACCAGACTGCTTTCCTGAGTGCTTTATGGGACAATGTCATGCTGCACCCTCCAATCTCCTCCTATAGGATTCGCCACCACAATTTAGGACTATGAATGCATATGGTGGAGAGTGGAGGGGCTTATGCAGAGGAGCAATGTCATTGGGACTGCAAAGAAAGAATGAGGACAAGAAAATAATGGAAATGCTCTATTTCCCTCTCTAGTCTCATACACTTCTATCTTTTCACTCTCTCATCTTTGCTTTTCTAACACAGTGAACAACCTAGCAGCTGTCACTTCCTAGAGACTGGCAGGTCCTTTATCTCCTAAGACATTTTCTATCAGCCAGCCTGCAAAACCACAGGAATCTTTGGTCAGGCATCAGCCCACTATTGAGTAGGAATAAAGGTAGATTTCTCTGCCTTAAATTCATTAATTTGAAGGGACAGAAGAGTGGGTAGGGCAAAAGAGAACCTCTTCCTTTGGGGGAACATAACTGCTGGGTTTGGAGCCCTGGTTCGTCAGCTCACACCCCTCAGGTTAGCAGGTAACATTCCTGTTAGAGACAGCAGGCATCTCTGCTTTCTGGAGGTGCATACAGAGGCTTTAACTGAAAGGCTGTTTATATGGAAATTTGCAGACATGATTCGTGAGTCCTCATAGGAGCTATAGCTACAGCAACCTTCAGGAGGAAGAAATGGTGCCTTTGGTTTGATGGCCATGATGATGGGATTGGGATCACACCAGGGGAAGAGATGTATTTATACACTGCTAGCACACCTTTCCATGAGCTGAGGGAGTTCATCTGAACATTAGGAAACTGAGCCAGATGTTCAGTCACAGCAGTAGCTGATTCCTTGCCCTTTCAAGGTCCAGCCCAAATGTGAATGCATGTTAAATTGATTGTGATCCAAAATGACTAAAGGTTCTATGCTATGAACATGGCTGTATAATAAGTTGTAGTTGGTTTTGTTTGAAGGCACAAAGATTATGTAAATTGAATGTTTGGTCTAAGATTTGACTCATACAGTTTATGATGCTCAGGATAAAAAGTAATATTGCTTGATTTGAAGTGCATTGTGTGCTTGGCTGCTGTCAACTTGAGAATAGTGGAGAAACAAGACAATTTTGACAGGGATGATCCCACAGAAGTTAGTTATCCAAGCTACCTTCCCACTAGACATTTTAAGAACCCTCAAAGTCTTGCTCCATCAGGACTGCAGTCCAAGCATAAGAATTAAGAAAGACTTAAGCTAAACCTTTTGAGATTGAAGTTTACCTTATGGTTTC
>JAAGAY010143445.1:0-77920 GCA_011801015.1 Ardeotis arabs
GGCCCCGGCCGGGGGAGGGGGGCTCTGGCCCGGGTCCACGCTGCCCCCCGGCGCCGCCTGCCCCTGCGCCCCGGGTGGGCTCCGTCCCCCCAGCCAGGGAGCCGCGTTGCTGTGGGTTTGCAGGGATATTTTTTATTCCCGGCTTCATCAGGTTTTGTTTCTCCGGTAGAACTCAAACAGGGGTTAAAAACTGGCCGCGGGACAAAACACGAAGCAGCCACTTTCTGCAGCTCGTTGTGCCGCGGGAAAGGAACCAAACCCGTTCACCTGAGCTGAAGGTTTAAAACATCTTTTTATTAAAAGTTTACAATAATTTATGTATTTTACAAATGAATAGAAAGTCTCTTGATATATATCATATGAATCACAATACAAAAATATGTGTAAAATTCTGTAACTGGTCGATCCGGCCCCGCTCCAGGCCTGGCAATCACTGTTTCGGCACGGCACCAGACAGCACGCGGTTAGGACGCGGTCGCTAGGGTCACGTTAGGGAGCAGGAGTCACGGCACACCCGCCATTGCAAACCCCAATTTCTCTGCTTTACATTTTGCATATAGTTCACGCTCGTTATAAAATGCACAACGCACACGGACAGGGCTTCCTACAGATACGCACAGCGCCATTTCCTGAGGCTGAACTCAATCCGTTCCCGCGCTAACGTGCGCTGCCCGTCATGTGGCGGCACCCGGGACGCGCGGGGAGCGGCATCGCCGCCCCAGAGAGACTCTCGGGGACGTTTTCCCTTCGCAGTGGGGAGTTTTGTCACCAGCTGTGTAAGGCACTCAAGGGTACACGGAAGGCTACAGACAGAGCCGAGCGGAATGCTGTACGTACAGCCGGAGTCCTCCGACAGCTGGAATGGGCGGCACGGGCCCCGGCACGGCACGCAGGGCGTGGGCAGAGCAGGCTGCGCGTCCCCTGGATCTCGGCTCAGACACCTCGCTCAGCGGAGGTGCCAGCCGGCCCGTTCCACGCCTCGGCCTCCTTCAGCCTCTGCCCGGGGCAGCGAACGCATCCCTGCGCCGCTCGAGTCCTCGCAGGCCACGCGTGGCTGTCGCGCTGCAGCAGGAAGGTGCCTGGCGCTACGCTTGCTTCGCCTGCCCCCGCCTTGTCGTTAATCGAAGGAAATCCGGGGGATTTGTAACAGATGCTCATTAGGTGAGAAACTGGAGCGGTCGGCAGCCCCGGCTCAGAGCGCTCGCCAGCCGGAGAACAGCCAGGGTCCCTCCCCGGGCTGCAACCCCCGCCCCTGCGGCTCCACGCCCGCACCGAGGGGCAGAGGGGCTGCTGGAAAAAGCCTTGTGAGAGACCCAGATTGGGGTAATGCCTCCCCCGCTGCGGTCCCGTGGCTTTGAGACCATGGTTTTAACGATGCGCGAGACCCAGAGGTGAGAAGACAGCAAACGAGACCTGGCACAGCTCATCTCAGGGATGAGGCGCAGCACTGTCTCCAGAATGGCTCCGTGCCACGGCCAAGGACTCATCGCTCACACTCACCGTACAAAACCCCAGCGGCATCGAACGCAAAGTGACTGAAAGCTGAGCGAAAACCCTTACGCGGGAATGAAGGAGCACGTTGATGTTCATTCCTGTCTGTGCAGTCATAAGAAAGAAACAGTTTTGAAAACATTCTTGGAGCCATTTTTTCTTTCCTATGTACATATCTTTTTACATATAAATATTAACATATACATAAGCATAATCCCTTATTTACACATGTGCCTGCCCTGTACAGTTAGCTTTTTAATTAAAAAAACCCATGATTAAGAAAGTCTAATTGACGGGAAAACGGAACTGCAATTCCAGACGCGCCCGACAAGGTGCAAACGCACGGCCTGAGTAAAAGCGATGAAATGCATCCACGGCACTCCCAAGGCGCTCCCGGTCAGCGCGCCCCTCCCCAGCGGTGCTCGGGGGTCGCGCACGCCCCCAGCCCAGCAGCCCCCGAAATCCTGAACTCCCGGGGCAGCCGGGCTGCGGCGTCGGCCCCGCCGTGAAGGCATTTCCAGCGAGGCCAGCGCAGCGCGTTCCCGCAGCCTCGCGGCCGCAGCTCAGCGGTGCCGCGGACGGCAGGTACTGACCCCAACTACTGCTGGCGCTGCTGCCAGGTCAGTAACACATTTTAAGACATTAAGCATTTCAGCAGAACTCAAAATGGACGCGTAGGATTTAGCAATGTTTTAAGCATGAAATGCAGCAGTAAGAACGTAGCTCATCAGTGTGATCTCGACATCGGCATTTGTATCCGGTAGAACCGGAATCTGTTAAATCACCTCTGTAATATAACCATACGCTGATATCAAAATCCAGAACCTCTGACTGAAAATGTCGTATGACTTCAGTACAAATATAACGCTTTCAGAACAATTCATTTCCTTACATTTCTGTAGTTTAGCTCCTTGCTGTTTACAGCGTCCGGCTGAAGGCAGGCCAGTGCCGTACAGGTGTCTGGAGAGGTTTTACCATTTCCGTGCCAAGGGATTTCCTCTGCGGCTTTATGAACTCAACCCAAGTTTTGGAAGGGGTGCAGGTACCTACAGAATAAAATAAATGCCAGGATTAACTACAGCTGGGATTCTCTCTCCAGTATGTGATTTTTATAACAATAAGCAACAAGGGTTTTAATGAGCAACTCCTGGAAAGACGCGGAACTCAGAGAAATGAAGGGTAAGTAACCCCGAATTTTCCAGACGCCACTTTGTGTTAGCTGAGCCCGTGGCCCCGAGCAGCGGCCAGGTAGGCAGCGCCGGGGCAGGGCGAGGACGTCACAACGCGTTTACGTGAAGGCAAAGAGCGGTGCTGTGCCCGGGGCAGATCGCGGCCACCGCCACCTCAAATGTCAGGGAGTGCTGGCTGGGGCATCGGCTGCGGGGCTGGCGGCTGCTTGCTTTACAGGGAACACGGTTATCGGTCTCATCAGGCAATCTTCCAACAAAGATATATATTTTTTTCAGAAAGCTGCAAAAATGGGACAAAAGGAGGATTTAAAAAATGGTAATGGATGTAGCAGTATTTGTGCACCTGAGAAGCCCCTGCTTGTGAGAAACTGCAGCTTCACTGAAACCCTGCAATCCTGGAATGCAATTCATCAAAGATTGTGGATAAAATTTCTTAAGGAAAATAAATTATTGCCTTTGTTAGCCTGTTATTACTATGCACAGCCTCTTACCAAGACTGCAGTGGAAGGAGAGAGAGAGAGAGAGACAGAGTGATATATTTCTCTATTTATACACGGCACCAAGGGGATTTGCTGGGATTTTGTTCAGACACACCACCCTGAGCCGTAAATCCCATTTCGCGTGCCGCTGGCGGGGAGCGAGGGGGCTGGTGGCGGCGGCTGAGACCATGCCCAGCCAGGCTGACGGACCCAGCCAGCGCCGACCCGCGCGTTAGCAGCGGTCACGGTGAATTTGGGGACTCAAATCGTCATTTCTAGCCTGGAGGTGTCCCAGTCTCCCTGTCCCTGGGACCCTTAGCGCACAAACCCTGCGGGCGTGGGGCCGGACCCCACCCTCGCCCCGGAAACCACAAGCTTTGTCACTCCAAATTCTCTCCGCTCTTCCCGCTTTTCATCCATGCTGAGAACACAAAGGTGGAATTTCATTTTCAGGTTAAGAAAAATGGGCTGGGCTTGGCTTCCTGTTTCTTTGCCCCTTCCTCTCCCACCAGACCCACAGGCACGAGTGGATTTGTGGCGTTTGATAAATGCAGGCAGCCCAGCGGTGTCTGCGTGCGGGAGCGAGGAGGCTGGAGAAAACAGGAAGATAAGAAATCACGAGCAGAATGACCTAGTGAGGGGGGTATTTAACCATTTCAAGGAGGAAAAAAAAAAAAGTGGCCATTTACTTCAAATAAGCAACTCTGGATTTTTTCTCCCTTAAAACAGCCAAATACGCCGACTGAAGGAGCGTCACCTAACATTATCCATTTATCTTGATAAAGCTCGTGAGCCTGCGCGACGCGAAAGAACGATGCCTGAGCATAAAAGCATTTAGCGTCATAAATATTTACGGGACTGGAACCCGAAATGCTGTTCCTGGGCCCCCTGAAGCTTTTCAGCACCTCTGTGGGATCGGGGCGAGCCTGGGGCCGGCGCTGGGGTTCGGGCATTGCCGCTGTAACGCTCGCTGCCCGCGCCAAGGCCTGACCTAGATCGGAGCAGAGCCTCCGCCCTTCACCTCCCATCACCGCAGCGCGGCTGACATCCCGACTAACCAGGGTAACAACCAGCCTGTCTGGGTTTAACCACTTCTCTTCACCTTTCTCCGCAATTTTACGCCACAAATGGACCCAAAGCTGGGTGTGTGGCATCAGCATCACCGTCACGCAGCGCCAGCAGCCGCACCCGTCTTTCTTTAACGGAGACCGGAGAAAGGCGACGCGGACACGCCGCAAAGCACTGCTGCTACAGGACAAAACAGCGTCGATCCCTGGATGCTTAATAGCAGGGTTTTTAAAAGCTGGCTCCTCCCATTACAGATTATTTATTTGTGAAAAAATCTCTTGGCCATAAACTGCATACTATTCAGTTGACACACACACATACACGTATATAAATATATACGTGCAGAGAAAAAGTCTACAGCGTTTTCTTTTCGTATTGGGTGTAGAAGCAGTGTGTAACAGCAAATGAGATTTGTAATTAAAATTATTTGATGACTCCTATGCCATCCAGAAAGCAGCGCATGACAGCTCGCCTTGGTTCCTGTACTCACAGCAGAACAGGTTAAATTCATGGATTTTAACCTTGCGTTGTTGTCAGAGTACGGGCTGCTTCTGCATGGAAAGGTATTTGCTCTGCTCTCCAGAAACCCGGCCTGTGTAACTGCGGGATCATCCCCTCGTTACTGGGGGGGTTCCAGCTGGGTGAACGGTGCCTATGAGTGCATTCGTAACACGTTCACAGATACTTTTCATGTAATTGGTAAATGATGGTAGAATGCTGTTTAAAAAGCCAAATCTATTAGAAGACAGTCATTATGGCATTGGAAAATATGGTATGACAGCTATAAAATATATTTACATGTTGTGTTGTGTATAAAATCTTAGATAATACAACCATTTGTTACATACCCAGAAAACATAAATAGCATCACTTTGTTTTCCAACAGAATAAAGGAACTTACAATATTTGTCTTCTCTATTTGCAATAATGTGGATTAAAAAAACTTTATTAGCACTTAACCCTTAGAGAAATCTCTATTTGCAATGTATAAGTTTACAGCTGGAGTCCCTCACGCAGTACGTGCACCCGCAGCTGGAAGGGCTGACGAGGCCCAGGAGGAAATAAAGCCGTTAGCGGGGCAGTGGGGGATCGGGAATGTCGCATTTGGGGGACTCACCCAATCGTTAGGGTGCAAAGGGACCATAAAGCCCACCCAGTCCAACCCCCCTGCAAGGAGCAGGGACATCTCCAGCCAGATCAGGTTGCTCAGAGCCCTGTCCAACCTGGCCTGGAACATTTCCAGGGATGGGGATCCACCACCTCTCTGGGCACCCTGGGTCGGTGCTCCACCACCCTCAGCGTAAAAAATGTCTCCTTTATGTCTTCCTTCTCTCTAACCTGAATCTGCCTCCCTCTATTTTAAAAGCATTACCCCTCGTCCTGTCACACCAGGCCCTTCCCAAAAGAACTGTAACGGTCCCTGCTGCTGCGTTAGCAGAACATCTGCTCCACTGCTAAATCCGCGGCCAAGTCTTCCGTACTGTTTGAAAATCACAATTAGACAGCACAGCAGGGAATCAAACCGTGCCCCCAGTTCACCTGTTCTGTACTCCATCGGCTCTGAACAGCAATGGGAACAAACCACTGAAACAGCTCTGCGAGACCGAAAAATAACCACAACACGACAATCTGTCGAGAACCTGGTTGCTCACAAGCGTTATTTCTTGTTAGAGATCACCGGGTCACAGAGAGGAGACCAGCTGCGGCACTAATGGATGGCATTTGAGAAGGAGGGGCTTCGGAGCGGTGGGGAACCCAGTCAAGCCATAAACGCGGAGCTAATGCAGAAAATGCAGGCTGACACCCCAGCGCATCTCGGGCTGCTCTGGGGGAAAGGCGGCCCAAGGGCAGGACAGCCCCGGCTCAGCCCCGCGTCCTCCGGGCTGGAGGCAGCTGCTTCATCCTCCTCTTCCCCAGACCACCTTCTCATGGCAGTTTTCAGGAAACAGCTACAATTAACACTCTGAGAACTCTGCTAAATTACACATCTGCAGCCTTTAGGATTCGACAGTCACAACTAGCACAGGCTGAAGAGGTGGCTTTGATTCGACGATGTGCGAGTGTTTTTCAGTCCTCTTACCTTCAGGACCATCACAGCATTGCTAAGGCAGGCTGGTATCTCCTCGACAGCCCTTCTGACACTCGTGTCATCAATTTGTTGTATCCCTAGGGCGTGTTCTTGTTTATAACACGAAGGAGAGCGGCCACGGGGGCGATCTGTCTTTAGAACAAGCCATTGACAGAACAAATTTCCTACATCTGCCTCTACAGATCTGCGTTAGTTACTTGGACGTGCTCTCCTTTCCTGGGGAGGTTTATCTGGGGCTGCTGATGCCCTGTCCGTTACGCTTTTCCGTGTGCGCTCTCCCGCGCCTGCTGGCTTCGCTGACCATCTGTAGGAATTAGTAACTTACTGGGAATTGAGTGACTCAATTAGTTGGTCTGGGGCTGGGCAGGCAGACACACGGCGTCTCTGCGTCTTCATGAAACCTGACTAAACCCAGGACACTGGAAGCTTAAGATCTGATAACACAACATCCTAGCAGCTAAGAATGCTAAACAGTAAGTCAAATATTCACTATTCTCACCGAATTATCTAACCACAAATCTTCAGAACTGTGGCTCTTCCCAATGCATCAAAAGACCACGTTTTTATGCTTATATATACATATCATAATAGCATTGGAAAGGATACACAACATCCGCAATATCCAAGTTGGAAGGGATCCGTAGGGATCACCGAGTCTGTGATGGCACACATGACACTGTCAGACAGTCGCACGGCTTTTTGAGACCGATTACGCGAAATCTTTATGAATAAAGAGCACGAATTCACAAAAAGTCGTGCCTATCAGCACTGTGAACTAGTCATAAATAATTAAGTTCAATCTAGATAATTTGCATTATCGCAGACTGCTGCAAGCCTTGCAAATTAACGCTATGCATATATAAATGTATTTGTATATATATGTAGGGGGGGTGCACACAAACATCTTCATTTACAAACATAAGGCATTTTTAAAAATAAGTTCACTTTATAATAGATTTTCCAGCTAATTAATTCTTCAGGCTAATACTGAGTTTGGTACATTATCAAAATCTGTGTCCTTGTTATTTACAAGAACTCAGCAGGAATAAAATTAAGGGGAAGACCACTTCAGACTCAATGACAACTGAATCTGCTCTGCCCGGGAGCCGTTTGGAGCACGAATGATTAAATAAAAGATTATCTTTAACAACAGCTCCGTGGACCAGGCTTTTGCAATGCAAGTCTCAGTTCTGCACGGAGTTACGCTGAATGTGTATTTCGATCGCAGTTACTGATCTGTTGTTTCTACCTAAGAAAAACCCTGCACTGTGGTACGACACAGAGGTGAAACAGCTCGTCACTGCGGAGCGCGTCTGGTCCGTGAGGCACGCCGGGAAATGCTCGGGTTCCGCAGAGATGTCCCGGCGGGGATTTGCTCCAAACCCTGGGCTCTGCCGGCAGCGCGTGCAGTTCTCCTTCTGAGAGAAAGACAGGGGAAGGAGGCGCCTGAGGGCTGGAGGGGGAGGCAGAGGCCACACAGAATTGCTGCTGCTGTGCATGAATTTACGGGAGGGTCACACTCCGAGCCAGCTCCTCGCTGCGCTCACCGAGACAAGAGCACCCGCGTGAATTGTGCTGCGTATCGGCCACCCCTGCAGCAAAACAGTGCGGGCTTCTCGATCCTGGAGAGGGTGACGTAAGGAATTGGGCCAGGTGCGGCCCTTTCTAAACCTGTCCGGGAAGCACAACGGAGAGTCGCTGCCGTGAGAAACCAGCTGCTCTGCTTTGAAGGAAAATCTCAGCAGGCCTGGTTCAAATTGTTTTCCTGTCAGCAAAACAGTGAAGAGCAGCCTCTTCACAAGCAGAGACCTCTCCATGATGAAAGAGCCTTCCCAGGCGCGCCTCAAACCTGCGCTGCGCTGCAGCTCCCGTCCCTCAGCACCGGCGACGTCGCTGCTCCCGCCCGAGGACCTCCGTCTCATCTCATCTCACCTCATCTCTAAATTCAGACTGACATTGTCATTTCTGTGCACTCCAGTTCCTAACTACCCCTGAAACATTGAAGCTGAAATACTGTGCAACGAGACACCCTACGCTTTTACACAAATTGACAGTCATTAATCTGCCGGAACTCGCCTTATTAACCGAGCCACATTCTGGTCTTTTCTGAGACCAAGACAGTTACACAAGATTTACATCGCAGTAAAAATGAGCAGCCTTTGAGAGATTTCCTCTGTATCTTCCCAGGAATGCCATTTGCTCAACTGGAGTCTTCTTGATGGCTTGAAATTCTCCTACACAGTTCACTTTAAACAGAGATGCTTTGGGTCATCCTGCACAGCAAAGACTCACCAATTAGTATTCTTAATAACGCAGCTCATTAGCCTTACCTCTGTGCCCCCGTGAAGAAAGCCCTTTACAACCCCTTTCAAAATGCAGGAATATATCCACACACAGAGGGCAGCTGATAGGACACTACCGGAAAATTCAAGCTCCAGTAGCTCGTCACCTCCCCTGTGCATCGTTTCTGGATGAATGTGCTGCTGACCTTCAAAGAACCCAACCTCTTCTGACAACTACAGCGCACCAAGAAAAAGCAATTTGGTTACGGGATCAAGGCATCAAGTCATTTAAAGAAAAGTCATTGTCTACGAACAAACAGGTTCACAGGGACAGGTCCGGCGCCGGTGCAGCGGAAGGTGACCCCGCGGGAGCTCTGCGGGCGCTGGCTGCGAGAGATGCCACCCGTGTGGCAGTGCGCGCTGCGCATACTACCCAGGGACAAATACGGAGACCAGTTCTGGAGATTTGGAACTGGTGTTTCCAATCGCCGCCCGCAGTAGGAAATACATTGTAGATTCTTTCTTAGAAACGGTAAGACCACTTGAAAAATAATTTATACCGAGGTAAGAAACACAAGGGCTAGAGGATCAGAAGAGACACGGGTTACTGTCGGAGCTCACGGCCATGAGGAGCCTAACGCCGGTTTGCTGCTGGTCAGCATCACTGACAGTTTTGGGGGGAGAAGCCCCTCCCCACGCTCCCGAAGCATGCGCTGCTCCACGGCGCCAATTCAGCACGGTACCCTCAGTTAGAGAGGGGCCTTCTCTGCATCCTTCTATCACTGAAAAAACGTAAATAATCTGCTTTTAATATTAATATTTTCAATGTTTTAATTAAGATTAAAATAATTAAGATTGTAACTACAGTACTATCTTCTACTACCAGCAGAAAACCTCACAGTCATGAATCAGACTGGATCGCCGCCCCGATGCGGTCCTTCGCGGAGGGAATATCTCTCTGTACGGGCGAGCACAGAACCCATTGCTGTCATTCCAGTTTATCTGTGTGGGTCTTCAGTCCCGGTTAACATGACGCAACACCTCGGATACATTTATCAGAAGGAATTTCTGTACAAAAGATATTGTGCGGTCACGATGGGCAACTACTTTTCCTCAAACGCGCGCGTGTACCAGCTCCCTCAGGGACCAGTGTCACAGCTCTCCACTTCAACACGCAGGAGGAGCTCCCGCCACCGCCACCGCCCGCAGCCAGCCCTCCTGGGGCTGGACGGGACCTTGGGGCTGTTTGTCTGTCCGTCCCCCCAAAGCAAGGCAACATGGGAGGGGTCAGGAAGGACCGAAACTCCCTCTTCCCTTCCCAGGCACGGCTCTCTGCTGGGGTGGGGAAGTGGGACACATCCCCACTGACTTCCCACGCCATTTGGGTCCAATAGAGCAGCAGTTTCTGATCCTACAGCACAAATTTTCCACCTTCCCTTTCCCCGCAGGCCCCTCCAGCGGCTGACCCTGCGGGGGGGTGTCTCCCTGATCCGGGACCCCCGGGCTGCCCCGCTCTGCCGAGCCCGCTGCCCCACTCCTGGCATGGAGCGTGCGCCGGCCGCCCTTCGGTCCCACCCAACGGGAGTGCCTTGCCTGGCAGTGACATTTACACTGGGCGCAGAATTAACACAGACATTGGGTGCGTAAATAACGCTTTTATAAAACATTGGAAACGGCAACTGTCTCTGTGCCTGCACATATGTATTTATATACCCACACACATTTAATCAAAATGTTATGAACATGAGAAGTCACGAACGTGTTACGAATATGAGAAGTTAAGCAGTCATAAACTAAGGAAAGCCAGAAAAAGGCACTCGTTGGACCTCGACCAGCCTCCTGCAGCAGTGCTGTCTGACGCCGCTGCGCTCGCAGCCTGCCACCCCTGCTCGACACCTCTCCCTGCCTCGCCCCTCTCTCCAGAGCACCTTCCAGCGCATTCCAGGCCGCAGCGAGCATCCCACTGGGAAAGGCTGGGTGGGTTGGGCATTTCTTGAGCTTTGAGTATTTTCCCTAATTCTGGGAGACTTAATGAACTCCAGCAAGCACTGGTCTTTCTGGGCACGACAGACTCCCCCAGTAGCAGTGATTTCTTGCCAGCCATCTAGCTGGGTTCTGGTCCCCCGTCTAACATTCCTCTGTTCTTCAACAGTCTTAAAAAAAAGCAGCTTCAGGCAGTGCTAGGGTGACCGCTGCTACCGTCCCCATCATGTTTGCCAGCCAAGTAACTCATTGCCAGCATAAATTAGAAAAAAAGCAAGTGAAATTGTGAATTAAAATACTTTTCTGGATATTATTTGTCTTTTCAATCCAAAATGAAAAATATTTTCATCTATTGCATTTAAAATATGCATTTCTTACAGTAGCACGATTGCTTGCTGCTCATACAAATTTGCCAGTGTATTTCATTACCTACCGAGTAGTTGCTTATTAAGAGTGACCACTGCTCTAAAAGCATAAAGTTACCGTTTGTGATTGCATCACACTGAAATCCAGTACCTACATTACTAAAGTAAAAGACAGATAAATAACTAATGTTTACACAAAGACTTTGGTAACTTCCCATTTTCTCTGTGTTAGCAGCAGAAGCATTTTAACCTGAGCAAGAGGCGTGTGAAGGAAGTGAGCTAGTGTCACATCACATCACCATCACATAACACACGGGTTTCCAGTTGACCAGTCCTACCTGATAGCAGCTCTGGTTTCGCTTCCGGCCTCGTGCTTCCAAAGGATGGGAAGTTCCTCTGCTGCATCCTGCGCCTCAGGGACCTTCGTGGCACCGCAGCCATGGAAAGCTGGGATGAGAGCTTGCTCTCGCCCTTCCCCGACAGCCCCAGGTTTGTGCGCTCAGCTGCAGTTCATTTGGCGACTCACACTGGTGGGATTTCTTCCAGATTTTCCCTCCTTCACCTGTTTTTCTAGAAGATCCATTTTTTCCTTCCTGGCTCCTGCACCAGCCTCCTGGGCTCGGGCTCCACGGTGCTGGTGCTCCCTTGCCTCAAGGTGACAAAATCTTCCGTTCCCTCCTGCTGCTGCCCCAGCCCAGAGCGTGCGGAACAGGGATAGCGTGTTTTCCATTCACTCTTTTCCAGGTTGAACTTTTTGCTGGGACAATGTTAAGTCTTTTGTTGTCATTCAGGGACAGCAAATTATAAATTACTGTGCCATTTTTCTCATGGTGCTGTGGGCCATGGTCTACTGAAAAGTCCCCCCAAAATTACGACTTGATTTCTTGAAGGGTTCAAACAGCTCCATGTTGCTCCCTAAAACTGGCCTTGCTTTTAATACTCTGTGTTACGACAAAATACCTTGGAACAAAACACTTCATTCTCATTCACACATCTTTTTGTGAGTTACTCCTCTGGAATCTTCTTTCAGGACAGATTTTTAAATAACTATGAATAACAAATATAAATGTGTGACATATAAAACAGGACACGGTCACTTCTACAGAGAAGCAATTTACTGCCTGCTCAGCAGGGAACCAAAATATATTCAGTGTATCTGAATCAGGATACTGCTCCCCACGTAAAGCTGAGAGCTGTTCCAAGCAGCAGAGCCAGGACTTCCACGGAAAGTCAGTTCCAGCAGCAGAGCCAGGACTCCAGGAAGGAGCCAGTGGCTGTAGGAGAGGGAGGGGGTTTTTGGCTTGCTTTGTCGGCTTAGTTCTAGCTTCTCAAAATGCTCAGTCAGAGGTTTCAGCGGCGCAGATGCCGCCTGTGCAGAAATTTCCACGTGTCCTAGTTCAGCGTCAGTCTAGCAGGGTCAGAAGGATTGCATCTTCCAGCTCCAGTGGCAAAATGTGAGAGATATTTGGGGTTTTTGAAACGACAAGGTCTCTTTTTCTATCTTGGCAATCAGTGCTGCCTTCTTGTTGATAAGAGTAGAAGCAGTTCCAGCTTCCTCGGTAGGCTGAAACAAGAAAAGACGTAAAAGCATGGATCAAAGAAAAGCGTATCTGGGCAAAAGTAACACGCATGAAATTTCTGTAAGGTTTATATTTATAGAAATCTGTTCGAATTGTACAGCTGATAAAAAAGGACTTGTGCTGTATCCTATGGACTGGTGACTGGTGGGGAACGTTCCCCTCAACGCCATCCCTGACGCGGCGATTTCTGCCATCCCTGGAAGCACAAGCAGATTGGCATTTCATCTCCTGTTCACACGGGAGAAAAGGTGGGGGTGGGCAACGGCTGGGGCGCCGAGGCCTGGTGCTGGCGGACACAGGGAGTTATAAACGACACGTCCCTCCCCAGCCACTCCTGGTTCTTTAGCCTGAAGACAGGACAAGCGAATGCAAGGGGTTAAATCCAGCTGCCAGCGTGTCAGACAGCCCAGCTGTGCAGGGAGGAGCGGTGGCTTTTAGGGATTTCCATTTTGGGTTACCTGGGGCACCCAGGAGCCCTCCCCAATACCGCTGAAGCCTGAGCAGCCAGGGCAAGGCTCTGATGCTCTACCAGATGAAAAGGGCAGGCCAGAGGCGACCCAAGGGCTTACCTTCTGCGTGTGGCCTGAGGACTATGACCAAAGAATGAACGCTAAAGAGAAAAATAAAAACAAAAATAAAAACTGAAAAGGGGAGGGAGGAGAGGAAAAAATGGAAGAGAAGAAAGAGAATAAGAGTTTACAGTGTGTTTAGCTGAGAAGTAAGCTGTGGTTACAGACAGAGTGCAACACAACTTTCTGTTGAGAAGAAATGTAAAGCGTGAAGTGAGCTGTGAGGGCTCGGGGCTCGGCTCAGCTCGGCCAGAGCTCAGTGTCCCTCGGACTGATGAGAGGCGTCTCCTGCCCCGGCGCAGCCCAGCCCAGCCGCAGCCAAGGGCTCAGGAAAAACAGGGAGGATAAAAATCAGCTGAATTCTTCTGATAACTTCAAAAAAACCCCAAATGCCACGCTGCTAAGGTTAGGGCTTAGTCTCAGGTGAAAGTCTGGCTCAGCCCCTGTTGTACCTGAACAAGTTCTCCCATGGCAATCTCACTACAAACAGATGGTTTCACACGAGGTGAATTTTGGGGTAAAATTCAAAATTATGGCTTGGCCAGAGCACAGCTCGCTGGCATGAACCCCCTACGCTGCCCGGTGACCGTAGCTGCTGTGGCCGCAGGAGAGGAGAGGAGAGCAGAGGGAGCCCACTAATGCAAACGCTGGGGACGGGAGGGAGAAAAGGTCCCCGGCTCCTTCCCCGGAGCACGGGCTGACCTTCTCCCGCTGCTCTCCATCTTCCCCTTCCCGGGGGCTGGGGGACCCCCGCAGCCCTGCCACGTCCTGTACTTAGGGCTTTACTGAAGGGTAACAGGAGGAAAGGCTCAGTTTAACCTGGCAACCTTTCCTTCTCAAAGGGACCAATGCAAACGCAAAGCGCTTTCCTGGAGCACTCTTGCATTAGCTCGCTGCGCTAACACAAACTTTTTATAAGATTGTTTTCTTAACCCAGGTGAAATGAATAATATATGGTCATGTGCACACACAGTAACTGTTTCATCTGCTTTACCTTACCTTTTCCTCTAACTCTTTTATTTGTCTTTTTTGGCCTTCAATTCTTTCTTCTAGCTCTTTAATTCTCTGTCAGATTTCAAATAAAAAAATATTTATTAACCAACCAAATACAGATGTACCCAGAAGATGCAGTATTTTTGGAGATATAAATTGTATGTGCTGTGCTTCTAAAAAAAATAAATTGGGTTTTAACCTGTAGATGAGTCCTCCATGAATGTCACTATGCGCGACAAATTCAGGAAAACCAAAATGTCCTGTTTGCAGGGATTATCCAGGGCAAATAAAAACCTGGCCCCAGGACCAGCCATTTCCAGTACGGCTCTCCGAGGAGGGGCTGGTGCTCCCAAGTTCGTTACGTTTCCACCTGAGGGACCGTCCCACCCCAAACCTTGCCATGCCCATGCACCAGCGCCTACCTGCTGTGCGTGTTGAATGATCTCCATCCTTTCCCGCAGGATTTGGGCATCCCTTTCCCGGAGCTCGCTCATCACCTGCCGCTTCCATTGCTCTACGGCGCTCTTCAGTTTCTCTTTCTCCTCTTCTGAAAGAAGTTCGGAAATTTTGGCTCCAGCTTCTTGCTGCAGGGCATCATAGAGCATGGCTTCTAATTCCAGAATTTGCTGATCAAAAACAATATAAGGCTGTCAGCTTGACCTTGTCTCTGGTCGGATGAGGATTTTGTGAGGAACTGAAAGTCCTACCCCAGTAAGGCAAGGGGAGTGGCAGGGGGTTGTGTGCTGAGCCCCCCACACAGGACAGGGGCAAAACTCTTCAGGCTGCTTTTATACTGGGGGGCTCTGAGCAGGACTGGAATGGAGATGGCCCCCAGGCCCAGCCCGGTCTGCCTCTCAAAAAGTATATGGGTGCCAGCTTCTCCTTTCTGGAGATGGGGAGGTGGCCGTGGGGAGAAAAGGCAAAAAGGAAAAAAAGAAAAGGGAAAAAAAGGGAAAAGGGAAAAAAGGAGGGGAAAAGGGAAATAAAGGGGAAAGGGAAAGAAAAAGAGGTTCATAAAAGACTCCTTTTGTGAGCTACAGATATGTTTTAAATCCAGCGTTCAGCCTCTCAGTTCACCTATTGGCAGCAGCAGCAGAGGATACGGCACCAGTTCCTCCTCCTGCCAGAAAGGAGCGACTCCCTGCTGCGTGCTTACCGCATTTTGTACCAACTACCCGAAAACAGCTCGTGTGGAGGCATTTCCAGCACTTCCTCCGGCAGAGCTGCCAGCTCCCAGAGGCTCTGTGCTCAGGAAAAATGTATCTGGTAGCTGGGCTCTGCTCCCGCAGGTCTCGGGCTGCGGAGTCTACACTTCTCTGCATGAGGAAACGCCTCTCGCACACAGACGAGCGTGCCCTCCAGATTTATTGAGCTGTGTAAGTGGGTAGGAAACGGACTGGCCACGTTTCCCCAGGGTCACTGGGCCCAGCACCATCCTAGGGCAGGTGACCCGCCAGACAATGTCTTCTGCTTCAAAGTCCAAGACAAGTGCTATTCTTTCACCCAAGCCAAAATCTTTTTCAGCAAGTTTGATCTAGAGCAAGAAAAAAAGCCACAATGGATGGCACCTTTGCACGCTCTCTCCAAAGCTGGTGGCATCTCCAGAGCTCTCCACAGAGGAGAGCACAACTGCAATAGTGTGGCTTCAACCCCTAGACGAGCTGGTTGAAAATGCCATAGATGTTTGTCATGATCATTCAGCTCAATTCAACAGGTTTTTCCACCTGAGGTTGCTGGTGGTGTTTTCTTACTACGGTTTAGCAGAGTCAGGATGGAGGAACACAGGCATTTACAAGAATAATAACATCATGGCAGGAGTTACAGACACTGATGAGAACTGAAAGACAGCAGCCATGGTGTCTCTGTGGGGAAGATCAGGTTGGATCTCAGAAGACGACTCTGCTTTCACTTTTAAAAAGAACGCCAACATCCTCGCTAACCATAACTGTCTCAGCAAAGCACTGCTATTTGAAACATGGATTTCTGGGCCCCAAACCTCAATTACACAATGGCTATCCCTCTCTGATGATACTGACTTGTGAAGAACAAAGACCACGAGGACATTCAGGGTCTCCAGGCAGCAGCAGTGTCAGGAATCTCTGTGTGAGCCGGGTGCTTCTCGGAGCAAAACTCCCTGCCAGCCACCAAAGGGAGTGAAAACCGTGCAAAAAGCTTAGCGGCTGCGGCTGATAATCTTGTTGGCTGCAGTTGGCGGGGGAAGATTAGCAGCTCCTCAGCTCAAGGGGCACAAAGGAAACATGGAAGTGAAACTAATTCTACAACTCAAAAGAGCTTTTCCACTCGAATTTTGGGGCAGAACAAAGCTTTCTGGCTGTTTTCACGTTGCATTTGTGCCAGGGAGTAAAGCTCATTGCTTTGCCTGAGCACATGCGCGTGATGCCGTTAAAGAGCAGAGGAAAATGCAAGTAGCCCTTGTGCACTTTCCAGGGCTTCCGCTGTGCAGAGACATTGGTTCCAGATACAGCTCAGTACAAAAATCATCCTCACAGGACAGGAAGCGTGCGGAGTAAAGGCTCCCCCAAATGGCTTGAGATACAAATAGATAATAGGGAGCCAGAAAAAGAGGCAGAAATACTCATTGCTTCTCTGAAAGTGTAACTGTGCTCAAGATTTAAATGGGACTGAAAGAACGAGATAGATCAATATGAAAATTTATGCATTTATGTCTTCCATGAGTATAGACTGAACTTGTCTCTAACCGAAGGAAACAGGACAGCCGATGATTGAAGAGATGGTTGAAATGGCTTAGGATCAGCTAATGATGACCCTGACCTAAAAGCAGCTTCATTTCAAATTTAGAGCCACATAATACCTCCAGCTGTTTGGGTTCAGAGGCTATAATCTAAGATCTAAGGAAATGTCTAGGCTAAAATCTCTGTTCTGAAAGGAAAAGAGAAGTTACTGAAAACATCCTCTTCTTACCTGTAATTTACTGAAAGCTCTGCTAAATTAAAACTTGTGCTTAATAAGTTATCGTCCAGGTCCTAATCCTGCAAGGACCATGCAAACACAAGGAACTCAGTCTCGTTGGCAGCGCAGGGTACAGAGGATTTGTTTAACATTCAGCCTAGTTACTCCTTGGGTCACCCCACGAGCAGTTTTTCCATACAGAACAGCCGACACGCGTTACACAAGGTGAGTTAAGCCAGGTGCCGCAGTTCACTCCAGACTGATGTCCCTCACCTTGTGAGCTTGGTCCAAGGACTGCTTCCGGAAGTCGAGCTCCTCATCCAGGTAGCCCTTTTGCTTGCTGAACAGCTCCTGGGGACACAAGGAAAAGGCGCTCAGCGCAACGGCCGCGGCCCTAATGCTGCGACTCTTCCCGCTGCCGCTCCCGCCGGTTCAGTCCCCTCGTCTCCCGGTACCTTTTCGTTCTCCAGGTCCAGCATCTTCTGCTGCAGCGCAGACTCCGTCACTTCTATCTGCTGTAGCCACTGGCACGAAACAGAGAGCGCGTGCTGAAGCCTAAGCAGCAGGGGCCGCACGCCCGCGTGTTCAGCTTTCACTGTGACTTTAGGGTGTGTCAGCACACACCGCAAGGACTTACTTAAATTCAGTACCTTATAAAGGACAAATTAACTATACTACAACGTTTTTTCTTTTATATATACTGGTGATGGAAAAAAGCATAATTTCAAAGCCTAGCCATTTACCTTCTAAGATCATTTTGCTAATTAAGTAACATTTTAAAATAAGCAATGTCTGTCTGTATTGACTGAATGCTACCTTTATCTTGACAAAACTAGCGTAAGTGTAATTCCACACAAAGAATCACGTCATTTTGTGAGGAAGCTATCATTTACATCACCAGTGCTCTCAAGTGAGCTATTCTGAGAGGGTGAGATGCTTTCATGACCCGTGTTTTCTGAGGAGCGATGCAGTTGTTATTACCTTTTCCGCCAACGTGAGAACCGTCCTTGCTTGTATGACAACTACTTGCTCTTCATTGGTCAGATTCTGCACCAAAAGCAGAATATAATTACAACAAGTCCCAATGTCTCATTATTAATCCACTACCTGGGCCAGTGCTGTATTAAACAAACATGAAATCAAATATGTTCGAGGAACAATAAACTAAGGCAAAGAAAATTAGCCTTGTAATGCAACATTGTTGTAAAAACCATTGTAACTATTCATGCTGAATTCTTATCATACATATAGTTAATTTCTCTAAAAGTCTCACATTTACAAAAAAAAAAGGTGACACTGGATCTAATTGTACCCAAAAGGGAATAGACACACAGCCACACAGGACAAGACCAAGCTCAGCACGATGTGCCTTTGAGAGAAGGGATGCAGCCCTAAGTCCTTACGGTCATTGCACGCACAGCAGGTTAACACACCATCGTCAGTTTGTGCGGCCAAGTCATGGTTTCAGAAAACATTTGTTGAGAGGTTGGCTGTTCAATCCATGTTTTGTGGCTTTTTTAAAAAATTCAAGTACTGAAACTATGTTCTGCATTTCATCCCAAACTTTGGTCTTAGTCTGCCCACGTCTAGGGCAGGAAGGAACTCTTCCAGCCTGGGACGCGCAGTCGCTCAGGCCCCAGGCGCCGTTAGCTGTCATTCCCCGGGGTTGTTAGGAAGTCGATACGGGTGACTGTGGTGAACTTCAATTTAATGCACAAGGCTGGGGACAGCAAAAGTGCCCTCCCGCAGGGACAGGACAAGGCTTTTCCTGAGGACCCCTGAAAATTCTCTCTTCCATAAATATAAGTAATTTTTTTTTTTAAAACAAGTTATGTTACACTGAAAATGAGATGATCCGCACAGCATTGTAAGGGCACTCTTTCCTCTCCTGTGCGCTGTCCCTGACCCAGCTCCCATGGCTGTGAGGAAGAGGAGGGCACCTGCACTCCCCAGCCAGAAAAGGATGGAACCGCTGTGCCCAGGCAGGACCAGGTTTGCCTTCCCAGCCCCCTAACAGCCAGACATGACAACACACACCCACGGGTAAAGGCTGTAGTGTTAAACGTGTAGAAACAAGGAAAAACCAAGCGATAACAGTCTGCAGTTATCTTAAAGCTATCTGAGATGAGATCTGCCAACTCCCCCTTGTGTCGCACCTGGAAGTAACTTGTTTTATGTAATAGGAAAAAAAAATCAGGAGGAAATAACATTATAGACTACAGATCATTCATATAAGTAAAGAAGCCAAGAGGAAGAGAAAAGGAATAGAAAATGTGAGGGAAGCTATCACTTCTGCTCCTGTTTGTCTCCAGGCTGTCCGTTTGGGACACTGTCCCCAGCGCTCTGCAGGACTAGCCTGATGTTAACCACGCCATTGGAGACACCATCGCACGACAGATCAACGGGTTTATCGTTCTGCACAACCGCGGGGTCAGTCTTGGCCCACTGGTGATTGAGCTTATATGCATCTTTTTTAATTCTTCGCACACAAACGATTTTAGGATGCTTCACATTGCTGCCAGCGTGAGTATCATTAACTGCAGCAGTGGCGAAGATTACTGATTGCTTCAGTGTGTTCCCGCTCCTGCCCTGGTTTTGCGGGGCAGAGCGCGTAGCTATCGGAGACCGGGGACGGCGCAGATACGGCACAGGGCTCTGTGGGAGCCTGGGCTGGAGAGCGGCTCTGCTCTCCTCCGCCCCGCCGTGCTCTGTGCCGATAGAGAGCACGGGGAAAAATACACCAGGGCATATCTGTCTTCTACACACACAATACAGGTGTAATTAATCACTTCTGCTTGCTAAAGGAGAAACACTTTCAAATTTCTTATTACTTGTTTCCTCTTTTCATGCTGCTGTTGTAACTTTTTGTTTAATATCCCAGTTACTGTTGAAGGTTTATGGGTTATTAGACAAAATTAAGGCACACAGCTGTTAAAGTGCAAAAGCAAAGCAAATGCAGAGTGAGCAAACAAACAAACCATGTATGAGCAATGACCAGGGAAAAAAAAAGCACTGAAGTTTCAAAATATTTCCCAAATCATTACAAAATTAAAAGCAACATTGTGACACCAAGAACCCATGTAGCCCTGATCAGAAAGCTATTGACAAAATCTTTAAAAGCTGGAAAACACTTAGCTCTAGGCCAGTGCTCTGAGCACAGGGAGGGCAGGCTGTGCAGCAGCAAACCAAGGCTGTGCCAACTTAGCACAAGGACAAATATCTACCAAAGCATGCACAATTTATTAAAGGAACATACACTTACGGCGTTATCCCCTAAAATGTCCAATTTTTTCATCAGCTCTGCTACTACTATGTCCTAACGAGAGAGAAATGGAGAAGCAGGAGTCAGAACAGAAGGTCTGATTTTATTTAGAGCAAAGAAAATACGAAACGAGAATCCCTTACTGTTACACCTTCTGCCTCGCAGTAGACCTGGAGAGGGCTTTTCCCCTCCGTGAAAGGACCGTGATGGAAGTTGATGGCCGGCGATCGTCTTTCTCTCTCCTGAAATGGCAAAAATTGCGCGGTTACCCAGCACAGTATGTCACAAACTGGGTGACCACGGTTTGGAAAAGGCCCCCTCCAGCCGCACACACAGTGCACAGCGATGCTGCCGCCGAGCGGCTTTGTGTGGGGTGCGGAGCGCACAGAAACCCTTCCTCCCTATCGACACCAACAGCCGGGGGCAGGAGCCCTTCCTCTGGCCAGCCCACGCGCTTTTGTGAGGGCACCCAGGGCGGACAGAGAAGACCCCCACCTCACTGCAAAGCAGGGCAGACGTACGTATTAACTGCTAATATTTTCCTGCCATGCTCTTCACCACCACTTACTTGTTGTTTTGACTACATGCCATATTTGAACAAAACTATACATTTATGCCTAGTATCATATAGATAGCACCTGCATTTTTCTTGTAAGTGGCTGCTTTATTATTCTCTCTTTGGAGAACGTGGAAAACAATTTCGAAGAGCTTACGGATTCTGTTTATACAGGTAGTGATACAGAAACCAGGAGGCTCAGTGGAGGAAACAGAGCGGTCCAGGCCATGCGATTCCTTCCCTGCAGTTTCAGTTTGACACTGAAAAATAAGGCTCCTTTTTTATTTCCATGTATGATTTGTTCTGGTTTTATCTTCTTGCATTTTCAGAACAGATGGAGTACAGTAAACTGTGTACCTACATCCTGAGCCAATCTTCTGGATCTTAACACGACTCAGGTAGCAAGGCTGCCAGAACAGCCTACCAAGAATACCGGTACTGATCCCTGGGTGTTGGGATTTTTCTCTTTTATTAGCCCTTTGTACCATTTGGTCTCATTTTGTGCCTCTCTGGAGCAAATGTGGGTGAGTTCCCAAGGCCGCAGTGCCCGAGCCGTGACTGGCACAGCCCGGGGCAGGCGGCAGGACCACGGCTGCGACACACGCTCACTTCAAGCTCCAGGATCCGGAACTCCAGGAGCTCATTTTGATCCTTAACGTCCTGGACATCATGTTTTAAGCGAGCTTCCTCGGCTTCCATTTGTTTTATCTGCAAAATAAAGCGACACGTGTCAGCGCCATTTGCAGCGTCACTCGAGATCCGGCACACTTTGACCGCGCCGGGGCTGGCGCGAGCGCCAGGGGTCTGAGCCCACCCCCGGGGTCAGCACGAGCGGGGACCGCAGCCCCAGCGCTGGGGGAACGCAGGGCTTTTCCCACAGCCACGTCCTCGCACGGTCTCACAGTGGGATGCTTTATGGGGCAATGGGGAACGCCAGGAAGGTGTTCCGGCAGGTTTATAAGGATCTTCTTATAAAAGAATTATTGCCAGTAGAGCTGTGCAATACAGATTAAAATAATGCACCTTCTGCATTCCTTAAGCTACAAATATTATCTGAATAATACAAATAGAAACATTGAATACCTTTTCTACGAGTTCTTGATTTCTTCTGTACAACGCTTGCTTCTCCTCAATCCATTTCATGTCCTTGAAAGAGAAATGACCAACATTGTAGGTGAAGCCGGCAATGTTTAGCACAAACACAGTAGCAAGTATTTCAGGAAATCACACGTCTAGAGAGGAGGGACAGAATAATATGGCATATGAAATTGTAATTCCATTATTTCCTGTGATAGAAAAGCTCACCCTTTCCATCTTATTTTAACAGTCTGTAGCATACAAATGGAATAGAAACACTCCAGTGATCAAAAAACCACTTTCAGGTAAAACACAGATTTGCATTAAGAGGGATCTTTCTAGCTATGCAGTTACGATTACATTTCAATTTTACTGAATACAAATTACGTATTTCTGAACACTATGCAAAATAAACCTCATTTTGAAACTAATTTCTTAGTTTGATGGGTATATAAAAGCCACAAAAGCCAGAACATTATTGATCAGTAAGGTTACCAATAGGAGGCTAAGCTGGAAAGGTAATGATCAAAAGATTTAGTATTATTTTGAAGTTCTCAGAAAACATTTTATGATTCTGGGGTTGTTTGGGGAGTTTTTCTTTGGGTTTTTTTTGGGGTTTTTTTTGTTTTTTTTTTTTCCTGGAAAAGTAAGAGACAAGCTAGAAACAGCTTGGGAACCTTTCTCGTACTTCCAGCCGGGGCTGGCTATCTGCAGTCTGCAGTATTTCACGCTCACGGCTGTCCCAGGGCTAGAGGTGTGCCTGCTTCTTTATCACCTGTGGTGCCAGCGTGCCAGGTGGTTTTAAACCCTAAGTGGTTTCTTTTCAACTAATTCACACGTTTATTGGAGTAGTACTCAGCAGGTTACGTTAACGCCTTCTAAATCAGAGGTGTGGTGGTGACGGGGGCTGTGCAGGGCAGGTGACCGCAGCGCACATTGACAGGGACGGTAATCGCGTCCCTGGTACGAAATGGAACAGCTATAGAAAAGGCACATCCAGACAATTCCGTACTCCCACGAGCCCTGAGCAGCTCCTGCAGTACTGTATGGGAACACGAACAGGCTCGTCTGGAGAGCCCCCGCCCGGCCCCGGCGCAGCGGCTGGAGAAAGGGCCGGTGCTCGGCCGCGCGCATTACCTGGCCCTGCTCAGCAAGGGCCTTCTCCAGGTCCTCTATCTGAGCCTGAGATCGGTGTATTTCCGCTTGGAGCTGCTCACGCGTCTGTAGGACACGAGGGAAAAAGAGAAAAACAATAAATCAAACTTTCTCTAAAAGACAGAAACTTACACAGGTACAGAAAATACTTAAAACACCAAACACTTTTAACAAATAATTTTTAAAGTTCTTTGGCGGAATAAATTTACAGCTACGCACACAACATCAATCATTGATCATAAAAAAAAAGTCTGTAAGATAGGATAATAATTTTGAGACTTAATTAACGATTAGCATAAACAGCATCTGTGAGGCAGACAGCAGGACAGCAAAACACAAATGGCTTCTTGCAGCGGGTTACGACAGCCCGCAGTGAGCAGCCTTCCCTGCTCTAGAACAAGGCTTTAAAAAAGCCAGCGTAACGCAGAGATTCATTTCTCCATGAAGACAAATTAAAATTACTACGCCACAATTCTGGGTACACTGATTCCTTTAAATTTTCACTACACTCATAGCTTCATGCTTATTTAAATACACAGCATTTTCCTACACGTGTTTTGTGGAGAATAAACATTATTATTATTAGCTGTTTTATTTGTCAAATATTGTTTTATAGAACATTTTCTTTCCTCAAAACATTTATCTGCTATTTATCTCGTAAATTGCAATGAAAATTATATTCTTTATTTGCATTACCTACATTGTTCTCTTTGTCCCACTATGGAAAAAGCAAGACCAAGTCACTTTTCAAGCGAGGCATGTCTTTTCTTGTTACAATTTTCTTTAACCTGTGAAATCCCTAACACTTCAGAGCAGAGGGTATGCTTCTGGGAAGGTTAATTTTAGCGCAGTTTGGGCATTCACAGAGAGTGCGATGATACACGATTGCCAAATATATACCCAGCTCACTGGGAGACAAGGGACGCTGCTGAACCTGAGCGGCTGAGATACTCACCAGTGGAGACAGGGGTGAAATTAGTGGTGAAATTCTTTGAATTATTCAGTGGAAGAAAAGCAGACTAGTTATACAGCTAGAAAAGCCAAAATATTATTGTAAAGATGGAATTCGGGTGGAGGAATTTGGCTGTTTGGTTTATGTCTGACTGGAGCCAGGGAGCGGCCCGCGGCTGGGACGGTCCCAGCCCGGTGGGACGTGGTGCTGTGCCGCGCTGGTGGAGGTGTCCGCACCGGAGGCACCGGATGATATGGGTACCGCCCAGCACTGCCACCCTTACCTTGAACTCCAGCCGGTGTTCCTGGATAACACGTTCACAGAACAGATTTAGAGCCAAACCTCGCGGTTACACTTCTCCTGCTCGGCTTCAAATTGTTAGCTCAGAACAGAGTTGGTCCCTTTATTCGCTATGTTCACCCATGCATTCTGTGCATGACAAGTCCTGCCAGCTCCTTGCAATATACAACATGCTCCTAATAAATAAAAGCTTTTATGCCAGATGTTTGAAGCTGCATGAGCTGTGTGAGGCAGATAGGCAGGCAGAGTAGCATAGGACACTTTAATTTAATTAAGAAAAAGAACCTTTCTCAGCTATAAGCCTTCTGAACGTTTTATGAGGAATCACGTAATCTCACAGAATCCAGAAGGAATTAAATACCAGGCATTACATATTTAAGGCTATCTGTCCTAGATTTCTATAGAAAAAGAGCTTAATTTTAAGGATTTCCCATAAAAATTCCGTCTGAATTTCTTTTAAACAGAGGTGAAAAGACTAAAACATATTAATGGTGGTTCCTCCAGTCAACCAGCGCTTCGTGGAGGACGCTGGACAGGCTGGTCGGTGTTCGAGACCCCGAGCCCAGCTCGGCAGCCAGCCCAGCCCAGTTCCCTGCCCTGCACTCCCAGCTGACAGCGGGCAGGAGCGGCTGGCTGACCCCAGTTTAGCTTTAACACAACCTGAGCAAGTACAACTGGAAACCCCCAGACAGTTACAATCCTTTATTTTCATGTAATATAAGCCATTTAGACCTTAACTTCTCGCTCTGCATCCAATGTTCCTCCGACCTGTTCTTGCAATAGGGCGTACGCTCGTTGCAGAGCCTGGTACTCCATCGTCAGCTGCCGAAACCGCAGTTCTGTCTCTTCCTTGGCCATGCCCTGCAATTAAAACAAATACGCATTGTGCTAGTTGCTTTCTTTCTGCGATTAAAGTGAAAAAATATTATAAGAGTCGATTACATTTACTTTCTCTAAGAAGTGCCAAAATGATTATTTTCAAAATGCAGTTTGGGAAGCACAGCACTAAGGATCCTGTTCATGTGCAGTCAGACTACTTCTCCTTGGTCCATCAAACATCTCCTGCATACACTTACTTCAAGAAAATGCAATACAGAAAAAAAATGATAATTCCATCTGCCTTGGAAAGGTAAACACTTGCCACCCATATAACATACTAACGACTGACTCGCCCTTTATCACTGTAACAGGGAAAGTCATCACATTTTAAGGGGAAAATTCAACTTCCTTGAAAAAAAACAAAAGGTTTCCAATCTGGAGAACAAGCCAAGCCTGACAGTCTCACCCAATTATTAAAACGCTAATCTAGAGTTAATACTTGTAGAAATGGTGACATCAACACAAAAAGAGCCCTTCATCTTCCTCATTCTCCTTACAATATCCAGCAGTGAATGCTTTCATGTCAGGCTGGCTGGAATATTTCATTCGACATGAAATGAAATGATACTGCTGGCTGCGTGCATAAATTTCATACTGAACAGGGAAAAAAAGTCAACACAAGAAAAAAAAGAAACAGGCTCATACATATAAACCACATTCAGATTCCCGGCAGTGCCACACACACCTGGTAACCAGTCAGGTACCTTTTATGGTGGAGACAGGAATTCTTCAGGTTCCCTTTTAACAGATCTCATTACAGCCCACAAAGCTGGTGAAACAGCAGGTGAAAAATCGCAGCCAGCATACCATAAAACGGCTGCAAGTCGTTATTAGCAATTTTTTGTGTGTTACAAGGTTCTTGTTAAACCCAGAAACACGTAATGGTAGAGTGATCTGACACACCTGAGAACGCATTTGTAGGGAAGCCCTGCAAAATCCCAGGAATAATCACTTCTGTTTGTACTACCAGCTACCCATTGTGCGCCGTGCTCAGAGCCTCCAGAGAAGTCACCACCTCCCCACGCCGGCGAGGAGACAGCCCTTCCTCTGGTGCTTTGTGCGACTGCTTGCTTCTCCTGCCAGGAACACAAACCCTGCGCTCCGCGCCGAGGTCGAAATGACAAATAGGCCCTGGACCAAACTACAGGTGCACAAGCCTGCAGTAAATCTCAGTGAGAACAGGCCTTCCTAGGCCTGTCCAACTTCTCAGTCTTTTTAGCCCTCTAATCTAGAAACCCATTATAAATCTAATATTCTTAGGATATAATATTTCCAGCTTGGCTGAAAGTAGTGACATTACTGCAGTCTCGACATCCAGAGATATTAACCAACATGCACAGTATGAAATTTAACATAAATTTTACATTTTCTGGTCAGAGGCGACAGATGAATGATAGAACAGACCAGGAATTTCATTAAAAATTAGTAGCAAGGTTTCAAAACAAAATAACACATATATTTGATGAATACCTCTTCCAAGTCATCTTCTGGAGTGCAGGGGGTTTGATCTGTCCGGTCAGTTTGATACGAGATAGAGGAACCATCAGACTCCAAGGAAGCTTCTTCATCGTAGCCGAAAAATGTCTCCACAACCGGCTTCTGGCAGAGAGAAGGGTCAGCGAGCGCAGCCGTGCCGTGCGGCTGCGCCCGTCCGACGGCGTTGGGGGACACATGGCTAACTCTGCGTCCTCGTGGGATTTGAACACAGACGCCTTCGGAGGAACCCCAGCTCCAGACTACTGGTAATTCTCACCCTGTTGCTTTTTGAGAAACTGGTCCAGTTCTCTCCGTGTATACACATGGAAAGTTTTTTCACCCCATGATAGTGCTCTACCGTTAGCTAAAACGACTCAAATTGCTGAACTGATGTATTTGTTAGGTATCACAGCGTGCAACCTCAAAGCCCCTGCCTTTTTTTGATGTATTTTCCTCCCGATTTCTCTAGCTGAGGCAGAGCACCCTTTTACTTCTCTGTGTGTTTGTCTCAGCGTGAGGTGGGAGCTGGGCACTGAAATGTCTTTGTTAATCCATCGCCATCTCCACGATGTCCCTCCTGTCGTTACCACAACTCTCACATGGAAAGTTACATTTTCAAGAAATATTCTACTTGAAAAGTTGAAGTTAACCACCACAGCAGTGTTTTTACAGTTTGAAGAAACCCAGTTTTCCACTCAAAGCTGCTTTCTGTTTAAAAGAATGAGGGTAGTGGTGGTAAAGAAAGATTTATTTTTAAATGCTTGAAAGCCCAAAACGACATTTCAAGCACAGTTCTAAAGATAATTTTAATTGTTGATTTACAAAAATATTTTTAGGTGTTGGCTTTTTGTTTCAATTTGCAGTGGATAACTTTCCAATGAGACAAAACGTAACTCTCTTTCCAAGGCCTGCTTCCATTCACAGGATGACAGGAGCTAAGGAGTTATCTCGCATCGACCGCAATTCGTTATTTATAGCGTCATTAGCTCCAGCGCCACCTTAATGCTTCTTGTGTAGAACACAGCTTGCTCTCAGGTCGTTACACCTTATGATGTCACTACAGTGTTAATATTTATATTAACATCCTGTCAAGCATTCATACACAAACATTGTCTTTTCCCTGAGCAAAAACCATTGCTCCTTGCAACCAGCAATTTTTGCGTGTTTCTAAATTCCAAAATAAATTATTTACGACCTATGTATGTTTTCAGGCAGTGCCATTAAAAGATTATTTTAAGATGTGTTAATTCATAGAATCTGTCTCGTCTGAAGACAATCACATACCACTAAGTCCCACAGGACTGCTCGGGGTAAAGGTACAGCATGCAAACGCTCGTAACGCGCAATGCGAACGGTTCCCCTACCCCTGCCAGATCCTTTCAGAATACCCCAATACCGTCTAGGAATGCCCAAATTTAAGGTCAGGACCCATCTGCAGACCCTGGAGAAGAATGTTCCCCGCGCACGGCTCCGAGGAGCTCAGAGCATCCCGGGGAAGCCAGCATGCCCACCAGCATGTCCCCATACAAGCTTTTTTTTTACCTTAGGAATTCTTGTCATTTTTTTCCTTTGCTTCCTATACCTTAGCAGCTTATCACGTTCCTGAAAGAACCAGACACATGTTAGCTGTTTTCAGAGAGCTGTTATTTAAATTAACTGTCAGTACTAGCAGTCACTGGGCAATCAAGAAACAGTAATGTCAATGTCAGTGCTGGCCACCGCCTCAGAATGAAATAACCGGGCTTTCATCGGTCAAATGTTAGTTTTACCCCAGCATCTTCCACGTTTGCCATGTACAAGCAGGAATTACTCTTCAAGTTCATGAAAATCAAAATAGCAAAAGAAAGCTGATTGCAAATGAAGAACCAAACAGCACACATTTTGTCAATACATATTAGCGGCTTAACTTCACAAAGCCCTCACCGATAACAGCAGAGGGGTGAGGCAGGCAAGGGCAGTGACTGAGAACTGTATGGGTGAGACAAAGCTAGTGCCAATCAAACTCTAAAACAAATGCAATTCCAACGTGGCAGAGCTGTCCCAGACATGGGGACACTCACTATCAACCATCAGGACGGGGTGACCACACTGACCCCTGCCTCTGAGGTCATCGTAGTGGTGAAAGGGGCTTTCCTCGCTCACCAGAGCTTTCCACCACCCCTACATTTTTCTTTAGTGAACAACTTCTGCCACTCCTGTCTTTGATAACATGCACACTGAGGAAAACACTGAGGTACAGACGTAAGTGATGATAAATATTATTATACCCTGCGTGCTTTTTATGAACAGCAATTTAAAGCTTACAAAGATGGGGACGAATTTAACTTCATTCTTACCATGACACTCTTCACATAGCCAGCAGTTTCTAGGGTCTAATAAAAAAGAATGAAACAATGTCAGTAAGTGTACAGACATTAAAAAAAAATAGTTATGTTATTGAGGAGTATGATGATTTCAGTATTTGCTCTTTCCAAAGACTGAGAACACACCCTGCAGAACCGCCCCTGCACACAGCAGTCCTTAGCCCCGATGCCATCTCCAGCTGAAGGAGCTCTGACATGTCCTCTCTCAGGCGCAGCAGCTGGCCATCAGCACATCGCCTGGACGTGCTGCAGTGGTTCTGTCACCCAAATACCACGCAGACTGAAAGGATTTCTCCGAACACCACAGCACAGATAACTTCTGTTCCGTTCAATCACTACTAATCACAGAAATGCCTACCACGTTCTGCTGGTGCAAGCTATGCCCATTAGCTCACAGAAACCCAAGCACCCCTTGCTTAGGCTGCCTCCTCTTCCGCAGTGGCCTTGGCCAGCCTCTCATGAGAAGCAGCAGCGTTCCATCTTACCTTGGAGAGTTCATCAATGATATTCTGCTGTTCAATGACTTGTAGTCTCAGGAAATCAACTTCTCTTTCTTCCTGGCTGTGGTCAAGGTCATTTAAAGAGCTCGGTCTCCTTATTGTTCCAGCTCTTTGCCTCTGGAAGAAACCCACAGGGCAGAGGAGGAAATGGTCGTAAGGCTTTGCCAAAGGAGAGTGCGCAACCCTTCCCTTTACAGCCAGTGACGCATCTAACCTAATGGCTGCTCTGGCAGCGATCCCGCTTCGCTTTTGCTGAGTGGTACATCTAGACTGCACGCACAGCAGGCGCTCCGGCTCCTCAGACTGCTGCATGAAGCTCGCAGCCACCGGAGAGGACAGCGGGCACGGGGGGCCATCGCATCAAAGACGGAGGCTGAGCTTCACCCGCTCTTCGGTTCTGCCAAGAGCTGTGTGGCTTGCTCCGGGTGGAGAAGGGACTCAGCGAGCTGTGACCAGTGTCGCTTCTCTCTGGGTTCCTCTGGTTCGTTTTGCTCTGCAGCAGTCCTGGAGCTCAGCACCCACGGGGACAACCTCAGCCCTCCTCCATTCGTGCAATGCCACAGGTACTGGCTACTAGCTATTGCCCACTAACAATATTCAACTGACAAAAAAGGGAAGAGTCACACATGCTGATGTCCTGAGGACTACGAGGTGATTCTGGTACAAAAGGCCAAGGTGAAGTGGGGTGATGCGTGCTCACGTGGGAGCTGAGCAGGCAGCGACTGAGCAGTCGCCTGATCAAAATGTGCAAAGCTCATGCAATGTTATCTACAAAACTATTTATTTCAAAGCTAAAATAAAAGATTTTATGTAAAACAAAACACGCTCAAGCCACAAACCGCTCAGAAGTGCTCTGCAGAACATCTCAGCAAGCACCAGAAAGGGGAAAGTTTCCTATTGAACTTGCAAGCCTGGGACGGTGCCTGACCTCATCACCCCTGCGAGCACTAAATTACATGTCCATCCTGAACTTACAGAGACTTACCATTGCTATATTTTCTTGAGTTACAAATTTTAATTTGTTTTCCATTCGACGTAAGGCATGTGACAATTCTTCATTCTTCCTACTAAGGCGTTTATTTTTGTCCAAAATGGGCTTATACTGACTTTCAGCTTCTCTAAGACGTTTTAACTGAAAGATAAAGAGAGAATTAACACCTCCAGACCTGTTTTTTTGTCATCAGATACATTAATCATTTTCTTTAACTATCACACTAACAGTATTTTCTCCTAACGCAAAGCAGAACTGATAAAAACCTCTTGTATTTTCCATTGGGAAGCAGATCACTCCTCCTTCATGAGATATTCAATCTGTGCAACAAGTGTACCATGTGGGGAATGTATTTATTTTAAAAACAAATAAAAATAATTCCAGCTAATGCCATCTTAAAAATTCATTGTTTTATAAGCAAACACCAGCGTGATGTGGCATGCCACCAAATACAGAGCAAAGGGAGGGGCCAGCGAGTCCCGCAGTGACTTCCAAACAGCACAGGAGAAAGTATCTCAGCATCCTGGGGGTGAGGCACGGCTGCATCAGCGCGCTCACAAGCAGCCATCACCTGGCTTTGCCGCTGCACTCACCAGCTCATTTCTCTCCTCCGACAGCAGCGCGTTCCGGTCCTCCAGCTTCCTGATGATGGCACTCAGCTCAGCGATTTTCAGTTGGAAGCGCCGGGCATCCTTCTCATCCAACTGCTGTTCCTAAAACAAAGATCAACTGCAAATAACTGTTCGTAAGTCTACATGCAGTATCAATATTTTTCAAAGCTCAAACTTTTTCTTATCCCAAATCCAAACATTTCAAATCATGATATGGCAGAGTGCAATCTATGGAACCTGACTGGCCTCTGAAAGCTGCAGGATGAGACCAACAGAAAACGTAACAAAGTATGCAAATGCAAAAGTATGTAGATGCAGATACGAATGGTAAACTTGGAAAGAGAAAAGAAAATATAAAAAATCAACGCAATGTTTCCAATGTTTGCCACTGTTGAGCTGAGTGCTTCAGACACATCACCCACTCTGAGGACTTTAAGGAGGATATTAAAAAGACTACACTACAGATGGGGAAAATCCATGCAATTATACCATTGCAAAAGCTCTTCTTCCATAAAGCTGAGGCCCGTATTGGGTTCTAACGGGTCACTCGTAAAGCCCAAGGGGTAACACTTTGTCCGAGTGAAAATGCTTAAATCAGACTGTAAATGCATAGAAATATAGATAGACATGTTCTCGTTCAGAACCAGAGAGAGGTTACATCTATTTACAAATGCCACAGAGTTTTCCCCTTCTCTAGGACTTCTTCTGACGTTTAGCAGAAGTTGCGTACAAATCAAAAGAAGTAAATTAGTGTCCGCAGTGCTGGTGGCACTTGGGAGGTCTAGGGTTCCTCATTCAACAGGTGCAGGAGAGGCTTGGGACAAATAAAATAGATTGGTTTGCCCATGTCTAAGTATTTACACTTCTACTGGGAGAATTAAGGCTGTTGCAAAAGAAATCTTGATGAGAACCAGCAATGAAGAAAGTTTGCGTAAGGCAGATATATCAGGTCAGTTAACGGAGGGGTTTCTAATATTAGCAAATCAAGGCAGAAGCTGAAAGGTGCCATAGCTGTATTTCAAAAGCCATTGCGAAAGGGTGACTAGAGTTTAACGTTCTGGATATTGCATTGCAGAAAAGAAATAGGAGAGAACAGGTTAGCAGGAATTTCATTCACTTTCTGGTCCACCGAGAGCAAGAGCACTCAGCAGCACGAAACCCGGGCCAGCAGCGGTGGGGCACCCCCGGAGCACGGCGGGACGTCCCGTGCGTTTGTGCACCGACTGCCCTCCCCCGTTCCCTCTGTAAACTGGCCTGGTACATCTGCTCCCGCAGTGAGCAGTTCGGAAAGCTGGCACACATACATGACTCGGTGAGAAATGCATTTGCATCGTTTGTTGGCAAAAGTGTGTCGAACCGTCAAACTAAGGCAGGTGGCAGAAGTATGGTACAGTGAGGAAAAGGAAAAGAAAAAGAACAGAAAAAATCCACCCTCCTAACAAAACCAAACCAAACCATCCGGGAAACAAAACAACAAAAGGGCAAAAGCTCTCCCACAGCAAGGCTTGACTGTACACCTCACGGGGCTGGCCCAGGAATGGGAGCAGGGCGCCGCGCCGGCGGGCTCCCCGCACGGCTACGGGCTATGGGAAAGCTCTCGCTCCAGGTGCGCTCATCAAGATTCTGTCGCTTGGTGCCGTTTTGTCACTCTGGCTGCTCACTCGTTTAGGTGAAACCACGTGAAAGTGCTTACGGGGCTTCCCGAATGATCTGAAGCGTCTCCTGCACCGGTTGCATAAGGGAGTTCCCGCTTGGGGCTGCTCAGGTGGCGGTCAGACTCTTTGAGCTGGGAGAGCTGTTCGTCTAACGCCTCCTTTTGCAGCTGCAGTCTCTGAGCGTGCCCGGCTTGCACCCCTAACTCTCTCTCCAGCACGTAGACTGCTCTGTCCTTAAATTTAATCTCCTCCATCTACAAGGAGAACAGAACACAATCACACAGGCAGGCAGCGGCTGGACAACAACAGAGCATCTTACGACCCCGAACGCGGCCAGGGAGCGCTCGCCCGGCGCCGACAGCCCGCGGCACGGAAAAGACGCAACGCTCTCTTGCAAACAGAACAGCAATGAATATTTGACAGTGAACACATGAACCGGATCACTTAACTCAGGAGTGTTACTCTTCTTTTGGGGAACACCCAGAAGCAAATCTCTCTTTTCATCAGGAATTTTTTTCATTCAAATGATTGGGAAACAATCGATCCTCTTAGTATCGTTTCAGAATATTTTAAAAAAAATTAAAGCCTAATATTCATAGCACAGTATGGATTAGTTCACTCAAATATTTTAACAATTTTGCAGCATTTTGCTTGAGCATCACCTTTTGAAAATTAGGATTCATAATTTTAAAATAAAAATATTAAAACCTGAATATCCTTTTAATTTTCAAAATATAGGAGGAACATGAATTTTTAAAATTATTTTTCCAAAAGAATTTTTCCAAGCCAGGTTGGACGGGGCTCTGAGCAACCTGATCTGGTTGGAGATGTCCCTGTTCCTTGCAGGGGGGTTGGACTGGGTGGCCTTTAACGGTCCTTTCCCACAAAAAACCAGTCTGTGATTCTATTCTATGAAAAATCTCCCATGTGACCAATTTGTTTAATTATCCCCTTTCCATGAAAGGTTTTGCTTATGCATGATAAACGTTATGCAAAATCGTTAAGCACTGACATGACAAACGCCCAGCCATCTCTAATTCTCTTCTTTCCTGTTTGCCTGCACGGTTCCCGCTGCGTTCAGAGAGCCGAGCTCATTGCCGTTGGGTTGGGCACGTTGCATTTGCGGGTGCTCCAGGAATATTTTCTGAGGGACAGCGTACTCGGATGTTTCTGAACGCTACCGTGGAACCCCAGCCTCCCTCTCCGGGGAGCTGAGCCGAGCGGAGCGCCGGGGCCGGAGGGACAGCTGGCACCGCTGGGCGCGTGTCCCACGGCCCACGCCAGGCCCAGGCCCCGGGGCCCGTTCAGAGAGCTGAGGCGAGGAGGGCCCGTGCCCTGCCTAGGAACGAGAAATCCCTGAGCACAGCCCCGGATCGGCCTCTGCGCTGCGATAACGCACGCCGCTGCAGGACGGCAGGCCCTCCCCAGCCGGGCTGCTCACACATCCATTATACATGAACACAGAGCGATAATTACCCTGACACACCCCAGGGCTGCCAAATGTGCCCACAGATCACGATCTGGGGAGAGAAAGACATCTTGTACGTCCCCTAAAACGTCTGTCCGTCTGGTTTCAGACACCATACACACGTAAGATTTTTGGCACAAGTTTTTGAGACTTTACACATTTAATTTAAATGACCAGTTTTTAAAATGTTGCCTGCTTGAAACAAGAACATTTTGCCTTGTGAGAACTGCATTTGATACTTTTATCTTTGGCAGCTTTGTCTGTAAACCTGGAAAAAACCGACATTGTGAATTACCAGACCGCTCAAAGCACTTTGTCTCCAATAACTGCGAAAATGGCCCACCCACGGGAAAAAGCAAGTGATGGCAGTTTACACACACCCAGCGATGGCATCGGGAAATTACTGCCATCGTGAGTGGAAGTGGAGGGGTCGACTACAGCTTCCAGCTGTGAAAGAAACTCCCCGGGAGAGGACACAGTGGGTTGGGGCATGGCGTCGCTCCGTTGCACGGCATGGAGGCGGCGTCCGGACCCAGGTCAGGCGACGTGCACCATTGCCCCATCGCCCCATCACCCTGTCGCCCCAACGCCCCCACGCCCGGGGAGCTCTGCTGTGCCAGCTCCAGCTGAGGGCTCGAGCCAGGGTGTCCCCCGAGGGGCTGCACCACCCCGGGCAGAAGGAAGGCAGAGCCCAGCTACAAACCCAGCGAAATCCCACCCCGTCCCCGGAGGAAGAGCCCGCCTTTGCCAAAAGACAACACAGGACAACTCATAAATACCTGTGTGGAATCTGTGCTTCAAGGCTACGCAAAATTTATACTCTTTTAGCAAAATGGAGCAAATCCAGTGTGCTTTGGGTGCCATTCTGTTAAAGGTGCTTTCAAAAATTTTTCAAAAATTTCCATTAAGGTGATGGTCTGCTAACTTTTGAGTGAAACAAAGAGATGCCTCCTGAGGTCTTTCTGCTAAACACCTAATCAGGGAGAAATCTAAATGGATGTGTAGATGACAAGGTAACACATCATCAAATGATTATTTGTTTAAAATAAGCAGAATGTTGGTAGTTGGTCCCAAATATATGAAAACAAAGACATGTTACAACATAGGCAACGCTTTAAATTAGGAGGAACAAAGAAACTGGAGAAAATACAAACAATTTCACAGAATTTCACTAATGGTTTGTTTTCCTGTAAAACCCTAAACACAGTCTTCATAAACAACTGAGGAAACATCCGTATTCACATTTCCCTTTGTAGGATTAAATTCACACTCATGAAATATGCATGTTTGGTGTTGGCAGCTCATTGTTAAATAGCAGTGTTGTACAAACAGTTAAACTGAAGGAAGCATTTCGCTGAGAAATATTATTTAGCACATTTATTCCTACATTAATGACGTTAAGAAAACATAAAGACAAGAAAGAACTTGCAACTCACTGGAAGAGGCGCCGGTCGCGAGGCGCGCACCCCGGCAGGCTGTCACGCACACCGGCCTCATGCCGCGACGGTGCGGGACCGGCGGGATCCTCTCCCCACCCGTGTCTGATGGCTTCTGACACCAGCAGCGCTTGGGAACGGGCGGCAGCGTGCGTCGGAGCGCAGCATCCAACCACCTGGGAGGGTGCCCTGCGCCGTGCGCATCCCCGCGTTAGCTCTAGCAGGCTGCCTCCACTTGGGAGAATATTTATGCGGGAGCGCTAATTAATAACCAGCCCGTGAGCACAGCTGATGCCAATTATGCAAACATAATCCCAGGCAAAGTTCAATGCGTTATTCCCGCCTCGCGCTACGCAGTGCAACGCCTAGCACCGTCTGACACGCAGCTGGTTTTACGCCGTGTGATTCTTTTCAAATGCATTATTGCCACCATGCCTGTAAAACCAACACGTAGGTTCCTGGCTGGGAAATTTCTCCTTGCAACATTCCCAGGGCTTTTGCAGCACTGCAAATTCCCAGTCACCACCAGGAGCATGGCCGCACGTCCCAGAAATCTGCCTCTGAAGGTACTGGTGCGCAGCACATAAAAGCCTGGCATCGGCGGGCTGTGGTGGTACATGCAGAGAAGAAGCCCCCTTCCAGCTGGAGCTGTTACTGGACACGTGCAGTTCCCCACGGGCGTTTAAACTCCGGTAACGTGCTCCATGTGGAAGTTGGGCTGTGGTACAATGCTCGGCATTGGCACCGATTCCCACCACCGTGAACAATGGGAACACAGCCAATATGACACAGGACAGTGGTGCCTCCCAGAAACCTCTCCTGGCACGTCCCGTTCCAGAATGGATCCCCACCAAAGGGGCTCGCTGTACCATCCCGCAAACCACCACAGTCCCCCTGAAGTCACCGGGACCATGCTGAGAGAGATCCGTGTCAGGCTGTTCAGCACAGAAAGGTTAAGTGGTGCAGGTGCAATCGTGATCTGCTGTCCCACTCAGGCTACAGAGAGCCAAAACACTTCCTTCGCCAGGTGACTACGGGCGTTTGTTTCTGAAAACCGGTTCCACTGGAGGGTGAGGTGTGCGCTGCAGTACCCAGAATCGGCTGTGTTATAAATAAAGCTAAGCTTTATTTATCAAATAACCTTATTTATCTAATTGCTAGATACTGCTGGATTTATATTAAGATTAAAATTAATAATTATTAATTACTTTAGTACTAATTTAAATTACTGATTTAGTAATTACTAAAATTACTAATCAGAGTAGAATCATAGAATCATAGACTGGTTTGAGTTGGAAGGGACCTTCAAAGCCCACCCAGTCCAACCCCCCTGCAAGAAGCAGGGACATCTCCAACCAGATCAGGTTGCTCAGAGCCCCATCCAGCCTGGCCTTGAGTAGTATTCATTTTTCAATGAATAGTTTGTAACAAAAATTCTAACAGAATTAAATATAATACTGTACTTGAAGACATGGATGGGAGAAATAATTGTGCATAAAGAAAGATTCAAAGATTTTTCCCACACATGTCCTACTTTGCATTCCCCTCTTTTGCTCTACCCTCAAACATACGCCATCCTTCCCGCAGGCTCAGGACGTGCTCAGGACAGCGTCACACTGGAACAGGTTGCCCAGAGAGGTGCTGGATGCCCCATCCCTGGGAACATCCAAGCCCAGGTTGGCCGGGGCTCTGAGCAACCTGATCTGGTTGGAGATGTCCCTGCTCCTGCCAGGGGGGTTGGACTGGGTGGGCTTTAACAGCCCCTTCCCACCCAAACCATCCTGGGACTCTGTGATTCTATGACTATTCGGTGCCACTGGTAAACGCCACCAAACGAAGCGTGTGGTGCTTCAGAGCTCCCCTGCCAAAAGCAGCAACTTCACATCCCCACCAACAGCTTCACAGGGCTCCTGCCGTACAGGAGCCCCAGGCCCCGCGATCGGCGTGTCACTGCACAACAAGGTGGTTGCAGCACGGAAGGGAGCAGAGCCCTTGTTTAGGACCACAGAGGAAAATGTTTTTAAAACTGGACTGTAAGACACAAAAGGGGTGCCTCAGATCTAGGAGGCTTACTGACCCTCCAAAATGTAGAGTAATGTTGTATGGTTTGTAATACGCAACAAAATCCTTCAGGAGTCCTGGTTCCGTTGGAATAAATACTGTTGTAAATGAGGCTTGAACCACAAATGGTGAAAAAAATCCACATTTGCAAGAAGGAATTATTCTCCTTGAATAAAGTGTCTGCCTTTCAGTACAGAATGACTGCTGAGATACCTTTGTGATACCACAGACGGTAATTTTTCACCATATAAGGCAATAAAGAGATAAAGACTAAATCAATCACCAAGGAAGTTAATATTTAAAAAGTCAGCTGCCTACACTTTTCATCTGATATTGTGCTTTACATCAGACACCCTCACTAATTTACCACTGCCTAGCAGACAGCTCGGGGAAGTGCCCACGAACGGAGGTTCAGAGCGGTGCCGAAAGCGCTGCCCTCCTGTGCGGCGGCCGTGGTGCACCCCGTAGGGAGCCCCAAGGGTCTGCACGTACAACACTCCCTATCAGAGACAAATAACTTCCAAAAATCACTTTATGTTAAAGGACTTCACATCAGCACCAAGTGAAGCATGAGTGAGTACAACTTGTCTTTCTCTATTCTGACTAAACAAAAAAAGCAGTATTTTTCTAGGTGTGAAATAAGAATTTGCCTGAGGTTACTTCCCCCCGTGGTTCAAATGGTTAAATAATGGACTGTACACAAATCCCGGGCTGTTCGAATGCTGATGGGAATCCATGAGCACTCTGGGGCTGGATGCCTGCCGCAGCCGTCACACGAAGGTGCAGTCCCACCGCGCGGTGGGACAGCCGGACCCGCTCGCGTCGGGCCATTCTGTGTTTCGCCCTAGCTCCTTGCACCCCAGGGAGGCTCAGTGATGGCACCTTACTGATGGCCCCTACCTTAAAAACGCAAAAATGCACTGGTTTTCAGGAACAGCTTCAGCGTTTTGAGAACCGCCTCAGTTTCACGGAGAGGAGAGCTTTTATCAGATGACGTGGCACCAGCCTTTCCCCCAAAGCGGCAGGACCCTCCCTGCAAGGAGCCGGGAGCCAGCAGCTCCCGCTGAAGCCAGTCGCAGGCAGCGGCGCTGGGAGTACTTCCAGTCACTCAGGAAGCACTCGGGCACTGGTAAAATGATGCCGTCATCTAATTTAATTAGTACAGTTAGATAATCTGGCTCTTTCAAGCAGGACTTAAAAAAAAAGTTTGATTTTCAAAGGCAATTTAGAAAAGATAACCTCAAACCACTCTATTCCTTATAATTAAGAACATATTTATTTTACAGTATGTACATTAAGGCCATTAGTGTGGGCGTTCCGTGTAACGCAGCAGGTTTATTTAGGATGTACGTCAGCCATCCCTTCATCCTAGGTATTAAATCAACGCACCGAGTCCTCTGTCTGCAGAGAAGAAAGTACTTACGCTGCAGGATATTTGAACAGTATCAATAGATCAGTTGGTTATAAATTATTTTAATATCCTCTTCATAAAAATAAAACAATCTATAAGGGGAAAAAATCCCTTAATAGCCTAAAGCCTGGGAGAATGGCTAAATAAAGGGTCCGTAACGCTGCAGTGACCGATGGAGCGGTGTGCCCCTCAGTGCCAGTCACTCCGGTTCGTTAGGACACCGACGATGCTGTGCCACCTCGGGTGGGCAGGCTCCGCAGGGCGGTCACCGAAGCATGGCTGCGCTGCCACGCTTGGACCTGGGGCCAGTCTGCTACCTGGCTGGGCATTTTAAATTTTTTTTTAGGATTTGGATAATAGTCAAGGGATAATGACTTAGAAGAGACATGGATGAGTTTATACTGAGACACTGAATGCTATAAATAAGCATGGCAAACACAAAAATATGGTAACTTGAGATAAATACTGAGATAAGACCCAAAATACGCACCACGAAAGTATGGGTGTTACATTTGTCCCTGTGTCCTTGGGAATGGCAGCAACAGGTAAGGGATACAGTCCTGCAAGTCAGCTGTGGGCTCACAGGACAGCGTGAACCGTAAGGGAAGTGTCTGAGATGGCAGTGGAGAAGAAATCTTCCCAAAACTCAGAACATGTTGGTGGCCTGCCCGGCTCTTACGCAAAGACTTCCCTCTTGGAGGGAGCTCCCTCACGCAGGGAGTTCTCCCTTTTTCCAAGCACCGTGATCCAATTCTATCTCTCCAACAAGTTTCCGAACACACGGGAGGAGCACTCGGAAGCCATGAGCACGTCTATTGCCTTTGAGAGTCACGCCGTGCACCCGAGAGCCAAGGGGTTGGATCAGGCAGCTGACCAGCACGCACAAAGAGCCAGCGGGGATCAGAGGAGCAGCGCTGGCTGAGGAACCCCAGCCCCTGCTCGCGGGACGCCATGGAGGAGCACCGGCGCCCGTCCTGCGGGAAAGCCCTAGGGTGGGCTGGGGGAGGAACCTGTCCTCAAGGCCTCGCAGAGTGAAGGCGTCATCGCCTGCGGGGTATGCGCTCTCTCTGGGACGCAGAAGACAGAGCATTTGGGGATTGTGTGAAGCTCTACGGGATGCTTAAGGGAACTAGCAAAGGCAGGGAAAGGGAGGGAGCAAGGTGGGTCAGCGGGGAACAAATGGTGGGGAAATAGAGGCATTGGCCAAGGAAAATAACTGTTTTATAGAGTCCCCCTAACCAGTTAGTAACACAAGGCAAAATGTGAACAATAGGCACTGACATGAATAAAAACGTTCCTTACAAAACATCCTAAGTGTTTTTAAAAACCATTTTGACATCTCTACCAGTAAACGTATAACAGATCTGAAGCAAGCTCCAGAAGTTTGAATGCCCACCCTTATCCATTCATCTGAGCCCAGCACTGAACTTTCATTTACTCACTACGAAGAACACAAGTTTTAGTAAAAACATAGATGCAGAGAGCAACACGTACCAGTCTACGAATTTCTCTCTCACACTCCCTCTTAATTCTGCTGATTTCCTCTTGATGCAGGTGGTACACACTCCTTATCTCCGCGGCTTTAATTTTGTCAGCTTGGATGACCATAGTTAAAGCCTCTTCCACTTGTTTCTTAGCTCCCTTCAGCTCTGAAATTTCTTGCTGCATTTTTATTTTCTCAACTTCAAACCCCTTCTTGGCCTCCTCCTTCGCCTCTGTGAGCAGCACCGTTTTCACCTTGTCCGGAGCCCCATCGCGTACAGCATTGAGAAGGGTCTGTAGTCTCTGGATTTCATTATCTTTAATTTTTATTACTCTAAGCAGTTCAGCCTCGTGCTGCCTCAGAAGTGCTTCTCGAACAGCTTGGAGCTCCTTCATTTTCTCTTCATGAAGTTTGACTTTGAGCTCTGTTACCACCACTGTACTTTTATGCTGTTCGTGCTCTTTGATTTGCTTAACTTCCTGATTTTTCTCTCTTTCCAACTTGCTGACCTACAAGGAAAATCAAACAGGTATTTTTAATCAACAGAATGATTAATACAAATTACAACATTACCTACAAACGGTACGGAGCACTTTACAGCATTAGAGCTTAACGTTGCGTGTCTGTGCCTCAGAGCCAAAGCCAGTCAGTCAGTAGTCCCTCACGCAGAACTGCGCATCCGGCATTTTGTTCATTCTTTATGATCAAATACTTTATTACATATTAAACATCACTTTTTAAAAGAGGCTCCAGGTAAAACTAGGGTGACCGAGCTCTGCTGCATAGCCTTCATACCGTAGACTTAGAAAAGAGTATTTTCGCTCTTGAAACATTCCGTGTGAAGAAAATACAGATTAGAAAAGGTTTTTTACAATTTATGGGAAATACTTTCAACACACTGGCAGGGCTGTCGTTGGACTTGAGGTCTGGCAGGTACCTGTGGGGATCTTTAGTGGCGCAGTCAGGATATTCAGGGTTGCAGAAGACTCTGCATCTGCCACAAATACTGCGGGCACCACCCTGCCTTAGCCCCGACAGACCCACCCTCTCTCCAGAAGCACCAGCGATCGTTCCCCTTGTCACTGACACAATGAAAACCGCCGGTGGCAATGGCTGGGGTCCCTGGGACACAGCCCGTCTCTGAGCGGCCGCAGCTGGGAACCGCCGCGCTCCGTTAGGCACCCGCGCACAGCCTACTGTCCGCGCTCCTGGCCGTGGCCCCGGCGAACCTCCAGCCCTGCCCGGGAGGTCTGCGTGTGCGCACACACCGGAAGAGCTGGCAGAGCTGGCAGGCGGTCGTCAGCGATTTTCTGGGCTCCAAATGAGAACCAGGGGTCTTGGGGGAAAATGCGAGCCCCTCAGCGTTTCAGTGACGCGGCTGCTGCGTAACGGCAGGTATTGCACCAGAAGATACTCCCAGTGTGCATCTGCAGTGGCACTTGCAGCATTTGCACAGGGCAGGGAAGGCAGAGCAAACAGCCTGTGCACATACTTAAATGCTAAAATTAAGTGTGTCTTCACTACATCATATTTAATTACGGAAGTGCTTATTGGGAAAAATGTTCTGGTCAATTCTGTGCAGTAAAGATGCATTTTGCTTCCTCAGCTGGGCCTGCCTCACAGATGAGAGCACTGCAGACCAACCATGCAGGTATAAAGAAAAAACTGCGACATTACAGAGAATTCTTTTAAGGAAAAAGTAATTTGTGAGAATAAGAAAAAGCACGCTAACACATTTGTAGAAAAGACCTTTCTTTCCCGGGAAACCACCGTAAGCAGAACTATTTGCATATTTAGAAAAAAGCTAAACAAAAGTGCATCATTGTCATTTTGCAAATTATTGATATTGAGGATGAAAGCCTAGACACCAGTGCTGATTTTAGCACCATACCCTGTTATTATAATTAATTAATAATGCCTTGCAATCTTACGGACTCTTTAATTTGCCCAATTCAGTGCCCTAAAAGCATGAGTTAACACCATACAAACAAGTATCATAAATTTATGCCAGAAGCACAAAGCCCAGGTGCATTAACCATCCGTATCCAAACCCTACAGGAAGCGGATGCTCGGAAACCAGGCTAACGTGTGTGTCACCGCTGCGAGAAACAGCCCAGTGTTCACGGTAACCGACGTTCCGCAGTTAGCCAGTATCTGCTGGAGTAAGCCTGGGTACTTACTTTATTTTTCAGCTGGGTATCTGCAGAAGCTCTCACACCCCATCCCCAAAAGAACACATGCGATTCAGAGGCCAAGCCATTCCCTTGGCACGCGCAGGCATGCAGACCCAAGCTGCACTGTGCGCACCTGCGTATGTAGGACATGGAAAGCTCTGCACAAGCTACGGTGAAGCCCCAAACAATTGCATTTTATCAGATGCTTTTTAAGCAATGAATTATTCAGTACAAATAACTAGCTGTATCTGACCGCAGAAGGGTCAAATGACTTCTCAATTTAAAACCATACCATAAACTCTAAAGAAGCCATGATGAGAAGTAGCTGGGGAGGACAGGGAGAAGGCAAACAGGGTCCTCAGTCTTAAAACCACAAATGGTGCTCCACAACAAAAGGATTAATAGATGTTCTATTTTTATACATATATATATATACATACACACACTCTCCCTTAGAAGCTTCCTTAAAAATCGAATTCATAATCGACAATGCCTAACAATGATGCAAATTAGTGGGAAAATGCAGAATATCATTCTGTCCCTGCATGGTAATGCACGTCTCTATTAACATTCTGGAAGAAAAAAAAACCCCAAAGTTTATCAGTAGAAACTAATTTGGGGGATTAGGGAAATCAATTTTTCATGCCCTCCCTGAGAAGTGGTCTGAAGCTCTTAAAGGTGAGGCTCAAGCCGCACCAGCCGCTGCTCTCAGGGTGAAACTGCGGCTCCGTAAACTCTGGCAGTCAGAGCAGGAGGCAGAGCTGAGGCTTATTACCACACATCTGGAAATTGTAAGCAGCCAGTCAAAGCACAAAATCCAAATGAAATTAGTGCAAATGTGAAAGAGAAGAGTCAGCAAAGATGATTTCTGAATAACACAGAATTTCATTCAAAACCCGCAACGTAGCCATCCTCACAAACAGGTAAATATTTACTAGAAAAACTTGTAGCAAGAGAAACAAAGGACGTGGACAGATTTCAGCCCACTGCCACGATTACGCCATCTGCTTTGAGCAGATGTTTGTTTTTCCAGATCTTTTGCCGGCATTTAGCTACATGATTTTTCAACTTCGTTTCTCCCTGGACGGCGGGAGCAAGCGCGCTGCCTGCTCCCAAGCCCTGCTCCCTGCCTCCCCGCTCGACGTTCCCAGCAAGAGCTCTGTTGCCGAGGCACCCGTGCTTCCTGAGACCTTTTGTTCCATGTGCACGTTATAAATACCAGGGAACAATTTAAAAACCTGCAATGAAGGGGTCACCTCTCGTTTCCCGCAGAAGGCTAGCTCCAGGTGCATGCACGCTGATTTACCGCCAGAGCTGTGCACTGGTCAGCCAGGAGCGGGGCAAAGAGTGGTGAGCGGTCACAAACAGCAGACTGGCTCTAACAACTGGGGAAGGAAAGGAAAAGATGCTCACCTTGCTCTTCTCTTGCTGCAGCTCTATCTGGATGTCGGTGAGCTTGGCCCTGAGCTCTTCGTTGGCGGCCTGCAAGGCGGCCAAGGCATCCGGCTTCTCCCCCCTCGCTCGGCTGCTGGCGCCCTTCTTGGACATGGTGAGGCTGCGCGGCAGGGAGGGCAGTCCCGCCCGGAGGCCCTCGTCCCAGCGCTCGCGCGGGGCTTCTCGTCCGTGCCTCCGGCCCGCTACATTTTCTTACTTGCCTGGAAGGAGGGAAATCACACAAGCACTGTCAGAGCGCCGGAGCCAGGCAGGCAACGCAACACCCAAACGCAGGGTGAGACACAAGACATTGCTAGGAAGCACGAGGTACAGGGGCTCTTCCCTGGACAAAGAGCTAGACACACTGTCAGGTGTAATAATACTTTGTATTACACCTTGATAGAGCAAACATTTAAATCACAAACTATAAACACTTCCTGTCACGCCATTTGTGCTGGCATTCACGCAGTGCAGAGGACGTGGATGTTTGGGAGGGACGACCAAGCACCCTCCTCTGGCGCCGTCACGGCCTGGAGACAGCAGCGGCTGGGAAAACTATCTTCAGTACACGCAGAATACTTGTATGTTCTTTTAAAACAACGTCTCAAGAGAAACAATGTTTGGTTTCCTAGAAATACTTTCCAGATATTCATGATCAAAACAATGAAAGTTAAAAAAAAAAGGAACTAGCTCCAGAAGCAAGTGGAGATTACCCGAAGGCAGCAGCAGCTTTCCATACAGGAGCCTGCGGTGCATCATCAAACCAGCAATTAAGATCTATACAGGCTTGACTAAGTCTGGTAACAACGTAGGAGTTTTATTCCCACTAAGAGGTTTTGAGTCAAATCTAAGCAAACGAAACTGAGACAAGCAAATTCATTCTATTAAATGGTGGAGAACTGGGCAAAAGTGGACCCAGCTTCACAGAATTCATGAATGTAGCTGGTACCCCGTGCCCCCATCAATCCCAACACATTCCCAAACCAGACAACATACACTATTTGTGAGCAAAGCATACAATATTAAGTGCAGTGCTAAAAGCTACATGCATTTGGTGATTTTAATTTCAAAATTCTCCAACAGAGACCTTGCCCCAGAATAAACAGCAGCGTCATGGAAGTCTGTAGAGACTGTGCCCAATTTAGAACATCCCATCGTCAGTGAAACGCAAAGGTGCGCCGCAATCAATACTATTAAGGAAAGGGAATAAGAGCTATTGAGAACTCATGTCCCGCAAAATCCATATTCTAGCTTAGTGTAGCTGTCAGGCACGGGGAGCCTAAGAGCAGGACACAAACTCACTCCAAAGGATTTGCAATCTGAGGCAAAGACAGATAAAGGTAGGGACAAAGTTGGCATTTTTTATCCATTAACGCCATTTTTACGCTGCATCCATCTCATGGTTCAGATAACTCTACTGGAGTTCTCTGTAAAAATAAACAATTAACCTGTTCCTCCAATCAAATGAAATCCCTGTGATCTGTGAGTTGTCTGCACAGAGGTGAACTTGACGGACGGCATCGCAGTTTCTCCTAACAGCTGGTTAGACCAGCTAACAAGCTCGCACAAAAGATAGGTGTCCACGGTAATGCCGAATGGGGAAACACCATCAGCAAAGAGAAGGGTCAAAACAATATTCATAGGATTGGATGATCCTTAAAACTGTACAGAGTTTAGAGTTCACACACAGAGGAGGTATGAAATGCAGTGGTGTAAAGGCTCTGTCTTTCAAGAAAGTTCTCAGACAAGATTTGGCCCAATTTCTGACCCAAGGACAAGGATAACATGGTTTTGTTGTTTCAGAACCAAAAGCAGAACCCATTGGGAATTTTACAAAAATATATAAATTTACAGAAGAACGAAGAATGTAAAATCTAATGAAAAAAATGTGCCACTGGAAAACTTTGATTTACTTAGATAAAATTATATCCCAAACAGATTATGTGTATTTCTCAGTTCAGAAACGTACTGGGATTCACCTTTAACTGCCACTACATTTCCAGTTTGAAGGAAATCCTTGTTTTAAAGACCTCTGTAAAAATACACAAAAAAGCTCAAATTTGGGAAAATATTTCCAACCTTGTTAATACTAAGCTTATTAATGTGGATAACAATGTTTTTGTATGATGCATTGGTTTACTCATCACGACTGAGTCAAAACCACAACAGAGCAGCACTGTTCCCTGCCCAAGCACGGGCAAAGAGGTCAGGGCAGCTGCAATAATAGCCTAACATTAAATAACAGTAGAATAACAATATAATAATAATAGTAAAAGAAAAGTGTTATGATAATGATAATAATAAAAAACCAGCCAGAGAAAAAAAAACGGGGAAAAGAAATAAAATTCCTGGTATTAGCTGACCAAAGCAAGGCAGTACAAACATCTGAGCTCTCCTGTTTCTCAGTCTGATGCTTGACTTTGTAGCCCTGAAGTTTCTATAAAAAGAAATGTTTGGCTGGTCAAAGAAACAGAAATAAACAAAAATTTACAGACACTGCCTGAAAAACCTAGAAACAGGAGCAGATGTTCTGCGCATTTAAGATTCTTGCTTTGTGTGAGAAGATGCAATACAGCAGCGATCTACAAAGGAGGGCTTAAAAAACGGGGCCGGCTGCAGCCACAGGCACCGAACTCTGCCCGCTGCCGTGCGAGAAGCGCTTGTGCACATTACAGCTATCTTATTAAACAGTATGTTATCATGACAGATGCCGTAGGTGCAGCCAGGTTATTCCACAACCTGAAGAAAGGAGAAGCAGCAAAACACAAGCCTCAGCAAGCGGAACGCCTGCCAGAGCCCGCAGTCGCCCACCCTCAGCCAAGCTGTGCCAAGGCTTCGCCGGCCACGGCCACCGCCACCGCCCGTATCTGGCATCCGTCCCCAGACATCAGTGCCTCCGCAGCCCAGCCGCGGCTCATCTCGACGTGTCCCGTGGGAAGTCTGAGGTGACGCAGGAGAGGGGAGAGCACCGATGCTACAGGCTCCCACCGGCGCAGTGCAGAAACCTCTTCCAGACTGGAATGCTGAAGCCTTCATGAGATTTTTCCCAGAGAAAAATCAGCTCTGTTGCTGGTACTTAAAGTAATAAACCTGCTGCAAAAACAACTACATAGAAATTAGCTGAGGGCTCTTGCAATTAAATCTTTAGGGATGAAAAGGGACTTAATGATAAAACCCGAATGTAGCCAGGAATAACATCCAGGGATTAAGAAATCCAGATGACAGGAGTTTGATCAGCCTTGGTAACGGCCTGTCTGCACAAACGAACTAACAGCAACAAGACCTGCAGAACGATGGAAACCGGTTCTGAACACTGCGCTTCCCAGCACAAAAACCTGTGGGGTAGGTAGGGAAGGGTTCCCAGAGGAAGACCTGCAGGAAAGGAGTACATGTCCCCCTTCTTATGGAAAAGGGCTGCGTTCCTTGTGGATTTGCTTACACGGAGCTGGAAGGAGCCAGTGGAGGCAGTGGCTGCTGCAGGTTTTCCACAGGCACTTAGAAACCTGCGGGGATGGAAGCGCTGGTCACGAAGTGGCAGTGCCCACCAGTGACACTGGGCTTGTCCCTGGCTACGCCAGAGCCCTGGCCGGCAGCAGCTGCCCCGGCTCGCAGGGACCCCCTGCACGCCCCTCCCCAGCCGGACGAGGAGCAGGCTGGAGAGTGACAGACCGGAGGTGGCCCGTCCTCGCGGGGTCCCGGCTGAGGGCCAGGAGGCTCCTGCTTCCTCCCCCAGCAAGGCAGGGCCCAGAGCTCTCTGTGCTTCCCGGGGGATGAGGGGAAGGAAAATCAGCCTGGGACAGAGGAGCCTCAGCGTTACCAAATGGTCACTTCAAGAGTTTAACTGCAATTTCACTTTATTCTTATGAATGATTTCTAACATTCATGAAACTTCATTGATTTCAAGTTTCGCCGCCAGTTTGCGGTGTGGGGGTCAGACCCCGGCGCAGGAGGCAGGGGGATGGGTGCGAGGGACACGGGGGAGCAGAAGCCCATTCTCTCCCGGCGTTCCTGCACGGCCCAGAGGGATGTGGCTTCCTCACCCTTAAACAGCACCTCTCTCTTGGAGCTGGGCATCACCGAGGATAAAAATACTGCTGAGAACGGGCACAAAGCAGGGGGAGGGCATCCCAGCTCCCTTCTCCCAGCCTCTGGCTGCAGGCAGGCATCACGCCGACATGGGCTGCAGCGTCTTTTGGGGGCAGGGCTGCCCGTCAAAAGCTCTCAAATGGCCAGGTCACTGTACAAACGGAAGGGGGAAACCCACAAGCCATGGTGTTATTTCAAGAACTGGCGATGAACACAGAGGCCCTCTCCCGTATCCATTGTCCTGCAGGCCATAACGGGATTCGCAGCCTGGAGTCATTGGTCCGTTTAGTGTGTGCTGGGCTGTCATTCCCAGGGATAACAATGGAAAATCAGGCTGGACAGAGTAAGACAGCTTTCCAGGGATAACCATGAGCTTCTGTGTATGCAGTGGCACAAGCATCGTTGCTGGGAACTACAAAGTTAGTTATTTGTATTAATAAAAGTGCCGGTCTTGTAACAGAGACAGCAGTGTCTGCTGGGGCACGCCTGTGCACAGAAAAGCCAACTGGGGATGGGTGAACAAATGTGAGCCTTAAAAGAATATTTCTCCCAAATACTTGGAGAAAACCTTTCCCCAAAAAATGTTTCCCAGCCAACACCATTGTGCTGCTACAGAGCGCAGCAGAGACGGTCTGTCGTGCTGGCGAGGGAACACAGCCTGCCGCTGCCAGGCGCTCGCTGCCCTGCTCCGACAGCGAGATCATGTGCGGTGAGCCCAGCCGGCCCACGCCGAGGTGCCAGAACTGACCACTGAAAAAGTCCAGTCCCCACAGCTAACAGACCGCGGCACACTGGAGCACTGGGAAGTGCTGGGCAGGGAAGCCATTTCCTATAAAACCAGTTACGTTGCCTTTGCATTTTTAGTTTTTTTTTCCACGCGTGATGAGTTATGGAGAGGGGGACATCTATAAGACATCATCTTAACATAACAGAAAGGTCTTCATATTTGTGATTCTGGGAGGATGTATTATGCATATGATTCCTGGCATGTTTGATATTGAAAATAGCATTAATAATGCATCATACGCTGCCTTCAGCAGGGCTCTTCATTCTTTTTGCCTCCTGACTTGCAATTCAGACATCAAGGCTAATCGGAAAATACGTTTGCTAGACACTAGTTTCTGAAATCAATGTTTCACTGCACTTAAAAATAAATTCCTACCCAGAGTACCAATATTTTAAGCCAAACACAGCTTAAGCAAAGCACCATTCTTACATATCCTGAAAATTTCAAGTGTATGATACAGCCTTATGAACACTGTTCTTTTCGATTTTTCACAAATTGTTATAATTAATTAGTTTAGACAAACCTTTTTGAGTCTCTGGTGCATCTCAAAATACTATAATAGAAAGAAAATGTAATATTGCCTATGGCTGAGTTCCCACTTCCTCATCTGAGGAAGCTCTTCTTGAGTAATCTCAATTTTTCATTTAGATTTCAGCAGTCTGTAGATCTGAAAGCAAGAAAATGGGTTTTCCTCTGGAAAGGTATTTCAAGGTAAGCCAAAGTGCTCTGCCAATGCTATCACATCATGTGCTGGTTTTGTGGCTTGGATTTTTTTGTCCTGTACAAGCAATTGTCACATATAGTACACTATTCACTCAGCTGCAATGTGAGGAGAAGAAAATCTGTTGGAAATCACACAGAAAAATACAGTAAGCAGGTAGCAAGTCTTGCAGGCGCTGAGATCAAGAAATAACTGCCAAGGCCCTTATTGTCACGTACATATGGTTATGTGCTGTATTTCCTCTGTACATCCCACGAGGAATTTTTTATCTGTGCTGTTTAGATAATGATAAAATTGAGACTAGTTTGATAAATCACTTTTTTTCTAAAATACAACCAAATGTGGGTAACTCAACCCAAGCTTCCCAAGCAGCATACCTGTCTTAACCACACTTTTGCTGAGAAAGTTCCAGGTTCGGAACAAAACGTCCCACCAAAACTGGCAGCAGACACCAGCGCAAGCAAAGCCTGAGTGCACAGAAGACTCATTGAGATGCCGAGAGACTTGCGTTTGGGGCCCTGCTATGGATCAAGTGCTCACTGGGAAATACTGTCTTGTCTTGAAGATTTCCCCTTGAAGAAGAACTACCATGCACTCCACATGCTGGCAAATCCCTCGGGGGCCGCCCGCACGGCAAAGGTAACGCGCTCCTCTACCAACAGCCGCCTGGGTTCGAGGAAACCTCAGCTTCCACAAGGGAAAAATAGAACCAACCAACCAACATTTCCCAGTGTGAAATAGGTTCTGAAACTGATCTCTGATGAAATAATATCTTATTTAAATTCAAAACACCAAACACCGCCTCCCCCAGGCCCCACCACGCACTCATGGCTCTCTGCAGATGGAAGTCCAGCCAAAGTTTTGTTGGGATTAGATCCATTCCAGCAACAGCTTTAAGAGACACATGTCAAATCCTGACTGACCTGAATATTTAGTCAAAGATTAATCCTTCAACCATAGTCAGCTTTAACTCGTTGATGGGCGGACCATGGTTACAAAACCCAAGCAAAATCCCGCACCTCGGAAGCGATGCATCCGTTGTGCGCACAGATTCCTACGTGCAGGCTGACCGTGTGCGTGTACGTTACCTGTCTGCACCACACACATGCGGGCTAAATCACATCCACTGGTTTTCCATCATAAGTTTTACAGTTTGTTGGGTTTTTTAAAATGTAAAACATAGCTGGGTGCCAATTATGTGAACAGTTAACAGTTTATAATAGAACAGAAGAGTGTAATAGAATTTCCGTACCGGAAGACGTAATTGCTGCTACATCCCAACATCTATGTTAACACCACAAGTTTAAAGTCACCTAAGCACGTCACCTGTTTAACTTTTACATCTCTTACGGCTAAATTGCAGGAAGTGAAATAATTAATTAGAAACAGTGGCTATTACGTAGGAAGCTAATTTTTCTTTTTTCTCAGATACTCCAGAACACTTAAGGTACAAAAATACATCGGAGTCATTGCAATGATATTCCAACAGTACACCTAGCCAAACTCTCAGGTAAACTGGAGCAACTCCGAATGACTCCAGTGCTTTGGGGAGGATTATTAGCAAGGAATGCATTTCAGACTTAATTCTGTCAGTTTAATATTGTGTCATGCCATTATCCCAATCACAAACAAACTGTCTGAGTAATGCCATCCGTTTTTCCACGGAATTCATGCCTGTATAATTAACTACAATCAGGGTAACACAGATGGCATCGTATGATCCAAAAGCACTTTATGGCAGCATTTTAAACGTGTTATTAACATCCCTAAATCACTATTTAACGCTACCTCTCCAACCCTCTTCCGCATGAACACACAACACAGCTGGATTGGAGAGTGGAAAAGGCAGTATTTAATTGCAGCACTGTTATCAAAGATTGTCAGTTCTTGGATTTATTCAATTTATAAATGAGCTTGAAAATAACAGACTCTGCTGTGACAACAAAAACACTGCCTTTAGATTTCAGAATTAAGACTAATTTCCAGAATGAGTCATCCTCATCAAGCTCGGCTTCGAGGAACCGGGCAACGTGGAAGGACACTGATGGGGGAGGAACCTTTCTGTAGGCTGACCCTGGTTATAGAAAAAAGACATTTCTATTTGACAGCTTATTTTATTTCTCGGTAGATGTGTCCCCACTTCTAAACTAAGATAAAAAATTACACTTAACAGCAACAGACAAGAATTGGAATGGAAAGTTGATTAGTCTCCCAAAGGAAAACATTTACACGTTGTTAGATGCCCATCAAGCTCTAAGGAAACGCTGCTCCTTCAACCGGAAAAAACTGAGGACCGGATCGTTTCTCATCTGATTTTTCATTATTAAACATCCTAGTTTAAATAACCTTTTCTTGCCAGTTGCTGGGACTCCCCTCCCTAATTTCAGCCCATCTCTGCCCATTTATTTAATAGTCAGCCCATAAACTGATTTAGAAAGAAGGCAAAACCACGATCAAAGTACCAGACTTGTTGGAGATTTACTGGGAGGATGCTTTAGGGTTACGGGCAGCGGTACCCACCGAAGTGACAGTGCAGAGGACTAACACCATTCCTCTCCCACAAACATCCGCGTGACGAGGGCGGTCCTGGCGGGGGCGGGAGGTCCAGAATCTCATGGAATCAAGCGTGAGCCCTCCAGCATGATCTCAGATGGGAAAATGGTCCCTGGGAAAGAGCAGGAGAGCTTTGGGTGAATGCCGGTGAAAGGGAGATCTTCTGCATCACGGCAACCGAAGGGACAACGTGCTGCTCTTCACACGGGGCAAGCTTCTGGCACGCACGCTGCTAGGGAAGAGAAAGCTGAGAGAGACAGCCAATTCAGAGATGAGAAACGAGTTCAGAGAGAGGTGTTCAAACATCGCTTTACCATTCTTTAAGATTTAGCACTCAGTATCACACAACCGGCCTTCTTAAGGTTTGAAGTGGGCAGCACTGAACGAATCCTCACTGTGACAACTGGAACTGGGGTGGGAAAACCGTCATGAACACAAGTCACTTACAGGTATTGTCACAGAACTAGCTCCAATTACTTTAGGTGCAAGGATTTCTACCACATGATAACATCATAGCATGTGGAAGGGAAACAAAAAACAGTTCTGGAAATTATTATGTGCTCTGGGGGTTATTAACTCAGCCTTATACTCCTTCCTGAAGGAAGCTGGCAATTCACTACGTCGGAGCTCTGCAGGATTCGGCAAGAGCAGTGCTTTTTAATTATTGCTGTTCATCCGTGAACCTTCAATCTCTCATAATGAACTGGGAGACAAGACAGCAGCGTAAGATTTTGTCTTTTTAAAGGAAAGCGCTGCAGAGAGACACACGTAAGAGGCTGGAGTTATACACAGATACAAAAGACAAAACAAGAGCATTACTGCTGTCAGTTTTAGTTAAAAATCCAAGGCTTTCACAAGTCAGAACAGCAGTTCTAAGCTGGAGTAGCAACAGCTTCAGCAACACCAAGTCACCACCGCCCTCCTGCAGAACCGCGGCTCCCCACTGCCCAGTGGCAGCCACAGCGGGCGAATTTCCTGGGTGTGAAGTTATACAACCAGCTTGGCCCCCCCGCATACAATTTTAGGCCTGGGCCGGGCCAGGTGTCGCCCCTGAAGTCCGCAGAGGTTTGATGACAGCCGGAGACACCCCCCGAGCATCCCAGCTACGGGCCAGCAGCCCACCCAGCGCTTCCCTCCACAGCCCCGCTGTGTCTCACCCAGGTGCTCTGGGCAAACCCTCTGTAAATTCCCAACAGAGACACGAAGGGAAGGCACAAGGCAAACCTTCGCTGATTTGTAAATCTTGTGAGGAGATCAGAACTGCAGTATTTCGCTTATACACTCGGATATGAAATAATGGAAACATATATATTTTTTAAACACCAGAAAAGCTCTTGAATTTACCAGCAGTACCCTCAGGGCCACCAGATCACTGTTCAATATGAACCGCAGCTTATCTCATTATTGCCTAAGTTTTCACAGATTTCACAATTCACCCAATAATCAGCACAAGAGCAATGCCTTCTCACAGCTAATAAACATGATGAAGAAACAAGAAGCCAAAATACCCAGTTCACTGATACTGCACATTTTAAGGTATGCACTGAACAAAACACATGCTAGGAGAAAATATAAAAATACTTAGCAAGCAGAAAAGGATTTGAAAAAAAAGAAAAATATATTGTTAGCCAACTCCATACAAGAGCTCCAACACATCTTTGGAAAGATGGCATCTCTGCAAGGAGTAAGGATGCTCGAGAAGGAGGATGCAGCTGGGAACAGCTGTACACCTCGCAGCCTCACGCACGGCTCGGTGAAACCAGGCGCCCTCCATCTGTCCCACTGGGTTACGGAAGAGGCACTTGAGCCACGTTCCACTTAAGTCAGCAGGTGACCTTCCATCCACTGCAACGACCCCATCGTTAATACACTGGGAAGTCAAAAACAAGTGCCTAAAAGCCACTTCTCCAGAGCTCGCATTTAACAGGGAAAGATTGTCTCTTCAGAGCCGGACCAAACCCTGGATGGTGTAAAACATCAGAGAGCAGCAGAGTGCCAGCGAGGCACGGGAGTGGGGGAGGCGATGCGTCGCCACGCTGACCCCGGCGCAGGAGTGGGACAGTCCCCCAGCAGCTCTGCTCCGGGCAGTGATGGGTGGCTGCAGGGCCTTGGCCAGGCAAGGCGAGAAGTGTTCCTGCCTGGGCACGTGGCTGGCTCCTGGGAACATCTGCTGGTCCCTCTGCCCTCCTTGGGCCACCAAGAGGGAGAGGAATGAGGCAGCTGTGTCAGGATAAACGTTAGAAAATAAACAAGTTGTTATCTATCCTCAGAGCTGGAAACAGGATGATTCACCGGAGCCAGCCGTCCCTGGGTCGCTGCTCTGTTCCCAGGTATCTGCCAGTTTCTGCGGGCAGAGGGACGACACCCCTGAGCCGCACACGGACACAAGTCAGAGGGGCCTCCCCCTGCCCGCTCACCTCCAGGCAGCTGGAATGTTAGGAAAAACCAGAAACGTAGTCAAAGAGAATGAGGACAGCAGCGTGAGTGAAGAAAAGCAGTATAGAAAGTTTTAAATATAATATTTAGTCCTTGTAATACCAAGATTAGTTTATTTCCAGATGACTGTGAAAAACATTGCCACCTCGAAAGAACTTTACATGTGAAAGCAAATGGATATTTAGCCATGGCAGTACCAACACAAGTAAATTAACCTCCTTTTGATAGGGTTTGGTTTTTTCTTTTTGTATTTGCTTCCGGTACATACAGGGCCCATCCCGATTTACCCCTTCTGGGGAAATAAGCTGTCAGCTTGGAGAGCAGAACGTGCTCCTGTAAATCAGAGCCTGGCCCGGGCACTGAGGTCCGCAGACAGGACCCCACTGGCACCTGTGCTACGGAGCGAAGTCACGAACCAGCACATCCCACAGCCCACAGTGAGCACTGGAGTACTCAGCACTTACACACTCCAGTTTTAGCTGGTTAAATACATACTTCCAACTATAAAGAAAAGATCAATTTTTAAAAAGATTTGAAAACGAAACCAGCCCAGCCCCTGGGAGATGACTGAATAAAATCCTAAAAGCAAAATGCCCTCCCAGTGAAACCAAAATCCTAATGAACGCCGAGTAACAAAGCTCACGGTCTCAAAGGAGAGGCAGAACAGGTGGGAAGGGAAACGCTGCAGGTCTGGAGGAAAACCCGCGCTGAGGAGCGAGAACCGCCGGGGTGACGTGGAGCAAACCTCAGTCCGTGAGGCTGCGCGGAGTCACCGCCGTGCTGAGGGCAGGCAGGCGCGGCGATGCTTCCCCGCTGCTGACCTTGTCAAGGTAATTTCTGTTAGTAGGTGGCTCTGCATTAACCAGATGTACATGGCTGAGAATTTTTAAGCTATAATCTGATTTTTAAAAGCTGATTTGATTTGAGACGCTGCACCAACCTTTCTAGTCAATTTGCCTGGCATGCAGATACTAATTTCTCTGCAGTTTCGCAGGACAGGTCAGTAAGGGGGTTTAAGACTTCCTTGCACCACGGCCAAACCAGACCTGTTCTGAAATACTTCAGGCTTTTAAGGGAAAAAAAGGGTAAGGTTGTTTCAACCTAACTCTAACATTTGAAGTCAAATGATCCATTCCTCTGGGAAAATCTTATTTTCAAACAGGAGCTCTATAACTCTTTTTTAACCAAGACTAACAACCAGAAGACAGGCTGACACTCATGGGAACCGCATTCAGTTTGTGTACGTTGTCATATCCAAGAGACAATTCCAGCTACTAACAAGCGTAACACAAAGTGACCCTCCTAATGCTACAGGAAATGTAACAGGCATTACACCGAATAGCAACACAATTGGACCAATCATTTTAACTACAAAAACAATTGGAAGGAGCGCGGTGACCACCCAGACCACGCGTGTGCATGCGTGCACGTGGTGGAGCGTTGGCAGAAGTTACACCGTGCTACAGAGCCTCCTGCCACCAGGACCAAGAGTGAGAGAGGCACACAGAAGATCAGATCTCCAGTAGCACCAGATGGCTCCTGGGGCTCTGCACGCCTACAAAAGACACCCAGGGACCAATACACAAATCATTTAAAAACCCCACAACCCCCTACCACAACAGTAACTGCGTAACCGCTGTCACGGGTTTGCTGGCACTGACTACAACCCAAGGGCAGCTCCGCGAGCGCTCCTGACCTCGGCTGCTCACCAGCGCACAGGAGGGAGAAGGCACCCCTGGGTGCACGCTGGCACGAGTACCGGCGGGCGCTGCGGAGCTGGAGTTTGGGTCGGTTTGCTGGTTCTGCTGAGGGACAAAACCGGGGCAATCTCAGGATACCTAAGTGTATGGAAAGGTCTCTCATTTCTCTGTTGCGTGGAGGGGGAAAAGGAAAAAGAAAAAAAGAACGGGAAAAATGGAAAAAGGGGAACCTCAGTGGCTGTTTCTGCTCACGCTCCCTACTGGGTCACTAAAATTCACTTGCTGGAGCTCACTTCGGTGCCTAAGTCACCCATGCTGTATAAAAGAACTGGGAAGCACTCTCACAAACCCCTCCGTTTACAGACAGGGAAAAGCTACAGAGGAGCTCTTTCCTAGCTGTATGTTTAGTGTGGCATCTGGGTAATCCGGGATTTGAATTCAGGATTTTCCAACCTTTTAGCCTTCTGCACTCGCTCCTTCAGAGAAGGATGCTTCTCGCCCGGGCTGCACGACACTGATCTTTAGCTAAGAGGATGTGTCCATCTGGCTTCTGACTTTCGAGCTGACTACTGCTCTTAAGAGCGGGGAGCGGCCGGCACTGGGAGCGGAGGCACTGGATTCTGCCTGCAAGAAGCCAGTAAGGACGCCCAAGGCACAAGAGATGGTGGGGCCTGTGTCCCTACCAGCTGCCGCCACCACAGCCAGGCAAGTTCTCCAGGAGCGGCGGAGGGTGGAACTACGCGTCTGCAAAGCTGCGGCAGACTGGCAACGTGCAACACCACGTACAGCAATAGCTGTGGCTGCTCTGCTCCAGGGGAAGCGGAGTTTGTTAAAGTTTTAACAAAAAAATATGTAAGAACTGTGCAAACACACACAGATCATGAAAGCCATGAGAAGTCCGTGCAGACGTGCTGACGCTCCTGTGAGCATCGGTACAGACAGCTACTCACCAGCAGGCAGAAGGGTTTCCCAGCCTGAAACGTGAGCTGCTTTTGGGCTAGCAGACACGACCTCGGTGAAACTTTGTAGGTAAGCGGGTAAAAGATGTGAGAATGTAAATCTGGAATCTCAACGCCACAGCGTACACTTAAGGGTCGGGCACTTATGTAATTAACTGCTTTAAGCAGATTCACGGCCACGACAATTTAGTACCGTGGTGTGTAAGAAACAGCACTCATGGGTGGGGGACAGAAACAAAGGAGGAGTTACTACTAAACTGGGGAGATTCACAGCTGCGCGCTCCAAGGACCAGCGCTAGGGCTGGCAGCGTTTGATATTCTGCTGGCAACCTGTAAAAAAAGAGTAAAGGGCAGGACATCAAAATCTGCTGATGACAGAGGATTATTTAGGTCAAGCAAGATAAGAGAGGAATACAAAGCAAGAGAAAGGAAGGAAAAAATCCCCAATAATCTCACATTAGAAAATTAGGTAACTAGGCAACACGAAATTCAATATGGGAAAGTAGAGAATAATCTATATTTAAAAATGCAATTTGACATCTCCTGCACACAGAGATTTAGAAGGAAAGATCAAGTTATCACTGAGGACATCTGTTGTGTACACAGCTAGGCAAATAAGATATCAGACTGTAATAGCAGGAGATGGGTCGTAAGATGAAAAGCATTATAGTGTTGCAGAAAGAGAAGTTGCAGGTACTCACCATTACACTCACATTCATCTAAAAGAAACCAGGTAATAAAGGAATCGGGATCTGTGAATTTTTTGAAGAGACATTAAACAGGCAGCTATAAAATGACTAATATTACATAGGTGAAAAGGACTTTTCATTTGCTTTTTCACACTAATGCAAGAACGGGGCACTGGCAGGAGGTAGTTACACGACTTTCCCCGTGGAAAGATGAATCTTCCATTTTGCATCACACACCACCATCCCTGGGAGCGGCTCTCCGTCATTCTGCGGCTCCGGGGTCAAACCGCCACCAGCCAAAGTCAACGGGGGAGAAAAACGCTGCCGCTCCGAGTCACAGCGTGCGGGGCGACAGTGCAGAACTGGCAGCGTCCAGCCCCAACACAGCCCGTTACAGTGCCTATAAAAGGTGCAACCGCAGCTCTACCAGTCGTCTCCTTGGGTTTAGTTTCAGTAAAGAAAGCTGCAGCGCAACAGGTTTTGCTGCGAATGCCTCCCAAGTGTTGCCAAGAGCAGAACCACATTGCTCTGAAACCCCTGCTTTGAACAGACACGGCACAAACCCTTCACAAACGAGGAGCCAGAGCATCCCCCGGGCGGCACGCAGCTGCCAACGGAGCCTCTGCCACAGCCCTCAGAAAACATCCTGCAACACAGCCCCCCGAGGTGGCCTGCTGCAAACGGTGAAGCAGAACGCGAAGAGACAACTGTTTCCATGTGCTGGTGTACCTCCTACACCAGCCCTCCAAGGTACAGTGTCAGCCTCAGTCTGTTCCGGCTTTTACGCGCTCTGACTGTGGAAGAACGCTAAAAGAAATATCGTTAAAATTATACAGCCTGTTCTTTGGAGTGCACAGGCCTTGGTGGTGGTGGTGGTTTTTTTAAAATGCCCCCAGTAAAAATGACTGCAGTTTCACTTTATTTTCAGCCACATATAGTTAGTAATACCCAACTTAATTTCTCATGGTTAGCTATCATTTCTGCACAGTTCTGGACATATAATTAAACTTCCACATTGCTTCACTTCTTTAAAGCATTCTCCCAGCATAATCAAGAGCTCTCCAGAAAATAACTCTGGATGCAAAGCCATCACGGTGCGCCATCCGCAGCCTCTCGCATTGTTTCAATCAGGATTCTCATTTCACTCTTAATTCTACTTCTCACCCGCCACGACGAAGCCCAGCCGCCCCCGTTCAGCTCCGATGTGCGTGGATGGACCCACGCTGACCGTCTGTGGAGCCTGTGCAGGGTAATGTTGTGCTCTATTGCCGCCTATAAACAGGGCCGCGGAGCCTCGCCGCCTCACCACGGCGCAATAAGGAGTACAGGGAGATCGTCCTCATTTCTCGTAACGTCTCACCTCAATCCCAGCTCACATCACGTGTGCGTTACAGAGCTAACGTGTCTCTGCTTCTGTTTTTAAACCTGTATCCCATTAAATCACCCAACAGAAAAAACACGACGCTACATCCTCTTTGTAGCAGCAGCACAGGAGCATCCCAGGTGCACTCAGGCTGCATCCGTTGCTTTTCTGGTCTCCTGCGAGCACTGGCATCACCTCAGAGCTGCCCGTCCAGGTTCAAACAAGTGTCAGCACCCAGCAGAGCACCTACAAATGATTGTACTAAAATCTCAGATGTTGGACCCAAGGGTAGGCTGGATGCACGTCTCCCTTTAGGGCTGTGGAGCTCCATGACGGAGGGCAGACGTGAACAGGAACACGGTTCACAGGTATTTTAAGGCCATTTTGTTTTGACAGGCTGAGAGGAGCAAGCACCACATGCACAGAATCAGGCTCAGAAGTTTACCTCAACATTGCCCTGAATCAGGCTGTAATTCGGAAAGAATGAAAATATTTACATGGCCATAAAGAATACGTACACTACGTCCAAGACAATATTTTTTCCTTGACAACAGTTTGCTGCTGCAGTATAATTCAAATTATGATCCTGTTCCTGCTGAAGCCAGAGACAAAATCCCCCTTGTCAGAAGGCACAATTACATAAATAATGTCGTGTTATGAACGCAGCACCACAGAACGGGAAGGAGAGCGCAGGCCCGTGCCACGGGCACCGCCAGGCCGTGCAGAGCCCTTCACCCCAGCTCCACGCCCTTTCCACAAGACCATTCCCAGCTGCTCCGGCGGCGGGCAGCTGCAGGACACGCCCTAGGCCCTGCTCTGCCTTCACTTTGCTAAAATTCATCAGCTGCTTAAAAAAAAAAAAAAAAGGCCAAGGAATTAATTTTGGCAGCAAAATACACACACACACACAGAAATCTGTCTTCAATGAACTTTCAGAGAAAGTTGTGGCTCCCAGTACAAAGTGCTGTGCCACCTCCATCCCACGCAGCAGCACCGTGTCCCGATGGGACGCACACTTCCCTTGCCCAAACTGCCTCAGGCAGGGCAAGGCCAGGAGCCCGGACTGAAACGAGAAGGTGCCTTGGTCCTTCCGTTTAATGGGAATATTTGCCCTCTGGTTTATATTTATTTTAATTTCTGTATTGAAATCCTATTGTTTCTTTTCTCATCTCGCTTTGCGGAAAGGCCAGCGGGACAGGACAGACGTCCTGGTGAGACAGCCCGGGTGTGGGCCCGCCTGGGCGAGGCCAGGAGGAAAGGGAGCCCGGGGGCTCAGGGAGGAGGGAAAGGGGGGCAGGAGGAGAGGGGCCGGCAGCGGGGCCGCACCAGCTGGGCAGAGGGGAGCAGGCCCAGGCCAAGTGGAGGAGCTAGGCGACGGTGATGGGCAGGCACAGGAGGTGCTCTGCATCCCACCGAGACCGATTTGGGAGGCCAGGCAGAGATCTGGCTGCGGAATGCAAGTGGAGCTGGTGGGACAAAACTGCAGATGATGTGGGAGAAAGAGCAGGGGTGCAGGTTTCCACGGCGCAGCAGCCCCGGTTTGTTTGCTTTTCCAAACACTCTGGGCCCGGACAGGTTACAGCCCCGCTGCCTCCTGCTCTCCTGCCTGCAAAATGCCGGGGCCCGGTGCACCCCCGCTGCCTCCCGTGCCGATGCACGCACGGGATGGCAACTTCTGCTCCCGCCCGCGGGGAACCACAGCTCATGCTGCAGCGTCCTGCAAGTCTGAGCTGGGCTGATTACCTGTGCAGCAGCAGAATCACAGCCCCTAAAGATATCGCTGAGATTTTAATTTGCTTTTCAAAAACCTATTAAAAAGTGCACGGAAAACATATATTCAGACCTAGCATCTTAAGTTTAATATTTGCTTTTGAAATGTTCTTATTCCTAAAATACAAACCTGCAATTTACAAGTAAAGTGACCACAAATCACACGTCCGTGTCTGTATTTGAAATAAAGCCAAAGAGTATTTTGCTGTCTAGATAATGCGTATCTTAGCAGCGTTCCAACTAACCCAGAACTACTTTCAAATGTCAAATGCCACGTTTTAATGGTGATCGGTGAAGGCTCCTGTGTCCCAGTACTAGCTGCAACTTCTCTGTTTTAAGGAAACCTAGCTGCCCTTCCTCCAACAACCACAGCTGATCCAAACGTGTTCTCGGGATTTGACACCCAGTTCTGTAGGCTTAAGAAGATGAAAAAGCTTCAGAAAGCAAACAGTCTCTGATTGTGCATCTGAACCACTGAAACACAGCATAGAAGCAAGTATAAATAAAGCTGTTAGAGCTCCCGCGAATAAACAAGAGTGCAAAGCCTGGAGAAGCACCAGGCCCTGGCAACGGGGAGGTTCATGAACGCGAGGAGAGCAGAACCGACGCGGGATGCTAAGGCTGCTCAAACACAACATCGTTAGCTGCCTCACGGCAAGGCAGGTAGCAGCAGCGGAGGAAGCAATGCGCCTGGCTACCCCACCGCTCAGTCTGTGAGAGGAAAACCACCAGCCTTTCCCTCTCCAGCAAGAAGAAAGCTTTCCAGCCACGCTGGCCACCTCCTTCCCCGCACAGGCGCTCCTGTTCCCCGCCCGGCAGGTACGGGCTTCCCCGAGCCGCGGCGCTAAGGCCTGTGCAGGGGTATGGGGACACGCAGCCAGAACGAGTCCTGCAGGAGCAGCGACGGCCACGGCCCGTCTCCCACGCAGGATGCGCGCTGCCTTCAGGGAGGGAAGGGGCTACCGCCACGATCTGCCCGGCGCGTGCCTCAGAAGAGCCACGCGCCCCCAGCCCTGCAAGACAGGACTGTAACTGTACGCTTCTACAGACAGAATTAAACTTACAATGTACTTCAGTGACATTTTAAAATCATTTCAGGCAAGAAACGCCCTCGAGAAGGATGCTGGACAGCCTCTCCTCACCTCTGCTCCGACTCCAGCAGCGCGGCGTCTCCCGGCTTGTCACAGCTCCAGCTCCGAGGGGGCTGTGACTCAGCAAAGGGAGCAGCTTTTTATTTTTCAGATGGAACTTACCAACCCGTGCCAATATTACGGGGAGGATCTGCTTCCTGGGTCCGCTTCTCTGCCAGTCTCTCCCGAGATATTTCCACCGAACCCTCCCCATCTGGTTACGTTATGACAACAGGAAACAGTTTCTTTGGGGAAACATCAAATGCAAGCCTGCACGGGAATCCGGCTGCGTGAGAAAGAAAAAAATCCCAACCTCTCTCTGCAGCGTATTTAAAAGAAAAGGTGGCGTCTGACAAGCCTAGGAGTTCTGCTGCTCCTAGTCAGACGCCCTGCGATGTGCGAGCGTCGGCGGCGCACAGATCGGTGGCAGAACAGCCCCCTGCCTGCGAAGCCCCCTGGCCGGCCAGCGGGGGAAACCGCCCTGGGAGCGAGCCAGCCGCACCGTTCCTGCCCTGGCGCCTCTGCCCGCTGAAAGCATCCCCCGGCCCTTCCGCAGGCACAGAGCAGCTGGAGGGCGGCGGGTCCATCAGGTCCGGGCCGTACACCCGATAACCACCCGTCCCACGCGTGCTTTCCTCTCCCCCTCGCGTCCCTGCCCAGAGGACGCTGCTGGATGGGATGCACAGGGCTCCCCCGAGCCGCAGGAGCCCACAGCAGCTCCCGGCAGGATCCGGGGTGCTCCCAGCCCCGCGGTATCAATCCTGCAAGATTATTTTCCTTATCCAAGATGTCCTAGTTCCCCAGTACACCAGCTCATACAGAAGTGACTGCAGGCTGGGGGTCTGGCAGAGGATGCTCAGCACAGGGAGGCTGGGAAGCGCCCGTGGGGCCGGGGGTGCCCGCAGCCCGAGCCCCGCCTCACCGCTGCCAGGGGAGCCCTGTCCCTGCCCGCTCCCTGGATCTGGCCCCTGCAACTTAAACCCAGGAGTAAACGCAACTGTTCAGATGAATGATCAGCCTGTTACCATGGAGAAGGAAAGCTGGAAGTTTACTTCCAGAAGCATCTAAGCAAGAATTGCTTGAGAGTTCAGCCTGTGACAAATTAGCAAACACGTACTTTAATTACATAAAGCCTTTCCCTTCGATTTTTTAATTAGAAGCAAGAATGCAGATGTCCTTTATATACAAGGACTTTCTTGTTTTTATTCCATTGCCAGTACAACTGAATCCCATCACACCCTGCAAAACTTCAGGGATTTATAAAGTCCTCAGGGTGACAAAACTTCCGACCAACAGGCTTTTGAGACACAGGGTACTCCAGCAGCAGCCAAAAATTGGTGCAGAAAAGATAAGTATACAATTTGTACGTCTCTCTGCAGCCAGAAATCTGTTTAAATCATTAAAATATTAAAGATAATCAGTTACAGTTTGGCAGTTGTTTACCAGGGAGAGCTTAAAATATTTCTTCTAATGAAGGGCCTTGACTCCACGTGTACCACGGGACAGCTGATGGCTGAGGGACGTGGGCTAACAAGCAGCAACACAGAAAACTTCCCAGCCCTTCCGAGACTCGTGCACTTCCAAAAGCCTGCTGCTGCTGCCCGGGGCCGGGCGCTGCCCGCGGCTGGGAGCGAGCATTTCTGAGGCTGGCGCTTTCTCCCCGTGACCCACGTCCAGCACGGGCAGAGAGGACACACCAGTGCCACGGGGCACGGAGACGGGCGAGGCGGGTAGCAGGGAGCCTTTGAGGAGCATCCATCCACGCCAGCACGCTACCATGGAGAACACCCAAAGCCACCTACAGCTGCACCGCCACCGGGCTCCTACTTACGAGCGTCATTTTGCAACGAGAGACACCAGAGGTGCCCGCCGGCGATGACAGGACCTTACTGGGAGGGGAAGTAAGACTGCACGGGGCAGCCTCACCCGCTGTCAGCAGTGGATGTAACGTCTGCCCACAGCCACAGGAAATCTTCTACTGGTTCTGTCACCAACATCTACAGCCCTAAACAACTGTGCAGACAGAAACGCTGCCCCAGAGCTGATACAGTCACTGGTGTAAAATGAGAAGTAACAGGTCTAGTTGAGAGTTTTAGAACGGATTAAATGGGTGAATGAGTCAGAAAACGGAAGGATAACATTTTCATGGCATGCAGTGAATACTTGAATAAAAATAAACCAATAAAACCAAAAATCAATATTAGCCTGAAGTGCTATAGAATCAGAATTTAAAATAGCAAGACTCAGAACCAAGGAGACCACTCAGGCACCTGGGCAGCCTGCTCTGCCCCGCTTGGCTGCCCTCCCGCTGGAAAAGTCTCTGCTCCCAGCCGGTCAGCACACCAGCCGTGCTTCAGAGGGGTGCGAGGCATGGCCTGAGCCCTCCACAGGGACAGGAGCCCACCGGATTCCCCCAGTTATATGCAGGCTATGCTGACGTCTCTGAAAGCGGGGGAGAAAGATGGGAGGAAAGGCTGTAACATCTCTGTTTCTTCCTCACAGATTTTGTACGCAGTCTGGCTCCTGATTTCCACTGCTTTGTTTTTGTTATAATAAAAATATAATATCCTGGTTTGAACTAAATAGACATTTTCTGTGATCAAAGTTTGGCTTGTCTCACCCTCCTGCCCTTCCTGCTTTTCCTTACAGTACAGGTTAAGGAGAAAAAAACCATATTTTGGTTTGACCCACACTTTGATAATTCTTTAGCATACAGCCCTATCAAAGGAAAAGAAACCAAGTTTTCTGCTGGGCCTCTGAAAGCACAAGTATTTTTGCTTACGGCCAGCTGGGAATTTCTGTTCCCTCCCCACCTCATATTTCAGACCCTAAGATGCAGATAGGCCCTGTCCTTCTCTGCCGGAGGAGAAGCTGCCGCGCGCCGTGTTCCTGCCCAGCAGGACGATTCGGAAGACGCAGCCCAGCCGACGCGATCCGAGAGGGCAGAGCAAGAGTGGCTCAACCCATCTGCAGGGACACCGGCACGCTCGCTAATGGGATTTAAGGAAAAGACAACTTTCTTTGCTGGCAAACGGGCTTGTAGCCAACAAGATTTTGAAAACAAAGATACACTCAGGAACAACTTACCCAGGCAGCAGCTTTGAGATCCCCGAACCCGGCAGAACACTCGCATCCCTCCTGACGGAGCAGCTGCAGTTGCTATGGAGCCGGGGCTGCCTGCGCAGCCGGGCCCTGGATGCTTTGCTTTATTCCAGACTGTCTTCTGCCCGTCTTGCAGCAGACTCTGGCTGCAGCCCTGCCCTGGGTTTTCTCTTCTCTTCTTTTTTTTTTTTTTTTGTAAACAGAAGGGCAGTAACTCTGCTGCAGGGCAGTAAATTACATTTGCAGTAAGATCTCAAAGGGCCATAGACAAAAAGCAATATCTGAAGCACACAGCTACTGCGATGAACTTTGCTGACGGAAGAATTCCTATGATGGATTTATTTCTCTGTAATGTTGGTCAAAATAGTAAGATAAAAAAACTGCAATGACGACGTCAAAAATGAAACAAAAATGTTTTAGAATGACATTTGAATGTTTAGAATTGCTTACACTTAATTAAAAACAAGGGTTTAAAAGCCCTATTTTAAAACATTTTATTCCAAGAAGAATGCACTTGTGATAAGTTTTGATTCTGTCTGGGAGGAGCTTAAAAGGAGAAATAAGTTTCCCAATAAGGAAAAAGCTTTCTGAGATGTTTCAGTTGGGCTGGTCCATGAACTAAGCCAACAGTTTTCACTGTCGGCTGTTGGTATGGGCTACCCCTCCATGGAACCCCAAAATCCCAGAGGAATCCAGACAAAAGTCCAACCTGCAGCTGAGAGGCAGCAGCACAGCACCGCCTGAACGCTGCCATGCTCCCGCGCGGCCGGAGCGTGCATGGAGGAGCTCAAGGTTAGGAGCAACTCCACAAAGCACAGAGCAGTCCACAGGCTATTTGCCCTCCATTTCTCTTTTAAAGAAACACAAAAACCCAACAGCTGCCTAAACCCCAGGCAGGACGAGGAACGGATCTCCTCCTGCTCCAATCTAGTCGGCTCCGGCAAACCGACTCGAGGGGTGGGAGAGGAAAGGTGCTCACTCAGCCAGAGCGCAGGGTGGGGTTTTCCTGCTGTTGCCAAAGAGAAGGGGCCTGTACATTTTGTTCTTTATCATCTCTGATGACTTCTTAGCAGCAAAGGCTAAAAATAAATTTTCATGCTTCATCTTCAAAGTAGATGTGGTACAATATTCTTTAAAAAACCCCAAACCTATATCCCAGAGAGAATATTACAAATATTTTGGAATCCAGATCAAACTGTATGAAGAGGCACTGTGAGCCTGCCAGATGGGACATTTTACATACAGCTCTGGCGCTATAAGCTCCTTTCCAACCCTCCTCTCACGCATGAGACAGCAATTAAGGCAGTCACACCTTTCTGAAGAGCAGCCTAACACAAAGTGCCTCCGATTTACTGCACAAAGGCATTTCTGGACAACAGCGACCTAAACCTGTTATGAGTTGTAGAAGAAATGAAGCAATATTCTGATCTCCAGGGACAAGCTGGGGCCATTCAGGTTTTCACTTCATATTTCTGTAGTTTAACACAGACTTCACAGACAGGCGGTAGGCAGGACACAGTCCAAATCCAACAACCGGTCTGAACTTCCGTAGGAAACACACCAGTAGTGAAATAAATCCATTTTTGTAACAAATAACTGCTACTAATCCACCTGCCTGCCTGATGGCCTAAATTCAGATGTGATAAAATTGATTTTGGCTGTAAATAACATGAAATAATGTCTCAAAATTTTGACTCAACGTGAGTCAAGCTAGTGCTTGGAATCCAAAACTCCAAAGAAACTTGAGGGATCTATGCCTGCACTTACGTTACTTTGAATAGACGAATAACACGAAATAAGCATGCATGAAATGATGTTCATAATCACAACCTTGAGCTAGCGAACCAAACCTAAGTGTTATGAAAAGTCACTGATAAACAAAAGTTGCTTTTTTAAAAATAGCATCCAAGGTTCTGCACGCTATCACCCATTGCTCCTGAAGCGCTTGCCTGCGGAAAGGGGCCTGGTGCCTGTTTTCCATGGGAGGAAACGTCTCCACTCACACCAGTGAGCGTAACTGATGCCTGTGACTAGGTCCTTTGGGCAAAATAGTAATTACTGCTCTTAATGAGTTAAAACATTTCAGGCCTTTGGTGTTGATCATAATGGGGATTAAAAAAATAGTTGTGAGAAAAAAATAGTTTTGTACAGTTTGACTTCCCTTCTCCTAAAAAGTTTATACTCCATAGAGAGCTTATACAGAAACAAACTCCTGTCTATCTATATGTGTGTATACGCATACATAAAACCATACATTTAAATAACTGGGGTTTGGTACGGCATTACTGCCTCAGCGCAGCCGGTCAGGGGGTTCGTGTCACTGCTGAAACGCGCAAAGCCCAGCACCGGGGGCGGCTGGAGTTGCCCGTCTGGCGCACGCGGAGGCGGGTGCTTCAGCGTGTGCCGACACAGCCCCCGCTGCTCCAGACGCTGCTCCGGAAACGCCTGCCCACCTCTAGAACCGGTATCTCCAGTCGTTACACGGCGTGCCTGGAGCTGAGGGCACAGAACCGGGACTGCAGCAGGCGGGTTCAACGCTGATAAACGGACAGAAGAGACTTCCAGTGCCCGTAAATCACACCCAGAGTTACTGTGCACGTTCCCAGAGGCAGCGGTATTTAAAGACGTCATAAAGAGGTAACGGATGCTAAGGCAAATGAAAAGATGAGGCACCAAGCCTGAGGGCTGGCTGGAGGCAGGAGCAAGGTATTTCCCAATCTCCAGGACAGTTTTTATTAGTAACTGAATTACCTGGTTTCACTTAGTGCTGCTATACAGTGATACCTTCACTCTCTGTTCCAAGGATGCGTCTGTTGTTCTAACAAATCCTCCCAGCTTTTGCTCCCTCTCTCTTTCACTCACCATTTGGAGCCTGTACATCTCTTTCCGTGCAGACGCTCCTTCCCAGGAGGTACATCTGCTCTCCAGCTGACTAACGCTCCTTGATACCGCTGTTTGTTGACTGACAGAGAAACAGAAGCAGAAGAAAAATATCCATGCCTGTATAATATTCTCCAGTGTCAAATGTAGTGGTTGGGTTATTTTTCAATGACAGTGGTATTTTTAGCAGAAGCACTATTTTCCTTTAGTTTCACGTGTTTATTCACAACACTGAGTTAATCAGAGACTTTTTCCCCCTCACGTAACTGTTACTGCTCTTACAGTAAGCCACGTCCAAACATTTCTGACAGCATCAGGCGGACGGCAAGCAGTTGCTGTGCTGAGATGGACAGCTAAACCAGACCTGTTACTGGTGCCCAGCCCCTTGCCAACGCCAAGAAACAGGCCAGTGCCAAGGAATAAGCGTCTTGCTTGTTGGGAGCCGTCTCAGATTTTTCAAAGGCACACGGTGCTGGTGTGAGTCTGCTCCTGTTGAGTATCGCAGCCCTCCAGCCTCTAGCTTTAGCTGATGGAAGATGTTACTTACATCTTTTTCTTCCAGATGAACCCTGTACACATGGGAAATGCCAACTTCTCATCTAGCAAAGGGACTGAATGCACGGCGGGCCACAAAGATCATTTGCTCTCCACTCCCGACTGTTCCTCATGGGAGGCTGCTAGAGACACTGGGGAGCAAATACAACCCGTGCGGTAAGACCGGCCCTGCCCCAGGGCCCGTTTCATTTCCGTGCCACACATGCCTCTCTCCAGTGCCACATATACATGGTGATAGCGGAGTGGAAACAGAAAAGAGTTCAACACCCATCGTTTCCTTCTCCCTAGCAAAATCCAGCCTTTCCGTCGAGATTACGGAGTCTCAGCTCTCCTAGGCTGTCAATGGCATAGGCTCCACCCAGAGAAGACATCAGCCCAGCACGAACTACTTGCACCCACGTAGACCGGTGCACCGGGTACGGCATGAACTCGTTCTGCCACCCCCAAGGCGTCTGGGGCTTTCAGGCAGTAAAGCAGTATTCACAGCAGAGACCACAACAGAAGGGCAACGGGGATTCCCCAACCTCAGCTCAACTGAGGTTTTCTCAACAGAGAAAAAAAAATCCTCACTTTGTATTTCTCCTAATTATATATATTTTGCAAGTAAAGGAGTGGAAAAAATTTTTATGCTAAGAGCTTTTTCCTAAAATTTTGACAAGTCCTCTCCCAAGCAGCACATTACGCAGCAGCTGAGCTCGCTCCAGCTGCCTGTGGGCGTTCTGAGGGTTTATTCATCTTCCCGCTCTCCCGTGGGTTGGGATGTGCCATCTCTGTCAATGCCAGATTGATTCTGCCCGTCTACTGCCACCCTGCTGGTTATCAGGCACTTCTGAAGCCATTTCACACACTCCCCAATTTCTGATTTTCCTTTTGAACAAATAAAATAATTTAAAAAAACCCCAAACAAACTTTGAGAGTAAAAGAGCACAGTTACATTTTTCAGCTCCTCTTGACCAGCAATCTGACACGCAAACTCAGTGGCTTTCCCCATCCTGTGTGCTGCCTGCTTTGCACGTCTTGGCCGGTTCAGACATCCTTACCCACCGCTTACTTCCTGAGGGACAAGTCCAGCACTCCTCTCCATTCCATTCCTCTTCAGATCTGTGATAGATCCCATTTTCTGGGTTAGCTTGCTTCTCCACTATGTTTTTGCTTAATTTGTGATTATAAAGCCTTAGCAGACCAAAACCATAAGCGAGACTCAAGTAACAGAAAGATACTTTAGTAAGAGGGAGGGGAAAAAACTCCAGCCCAAAGCAAACAACAAAGCTGAATCTGTTTGGGAAGAGCCCCCCACGCCCTGCGGCGCTGTGCCTGGCGCAGGTCCGCGCCGCTCAGCCAGCCGGGCTCCCGGCAGCGTAACGAGGGGCACCTGCCCGCCAACAACCAGGTGCTGCACTCCTGCTGAGCCGGAGCGTGTCCGAAGGGCAGGTAACCATAATGAGATTGCCCTCCCACTACAGGCTCGCAAACCGGCTTTGGCAGCGATGGTTTTGTCCTTATGCATCACAGACACAGCGATGAGCAATATGTGGAATGGGAATTTCTGCGTGTGCAAATGCAGGAACCAGCCACCTGTTCAGGAAAGCTTGGGAAAAGGAGACAAAACTCAACCAGAATACCTTCCTTTGTTTCAAAACCTTGTTTGAATTCTTCTCTAACTGTGCTGCTAAACGTTGCTATCTGTGATCTCAGGAGATAAAAATCAGCCTTTACTGTACTTTTTAAAGAGAATGTTGGCGATTAAAATAAGATCACTTGCAGAGTGTTAGAATTAACTGTGTGATTGCTTAGAGGAAAGCTCAATTAGAACCAAGTGTGGTTGAACTGTAACTTGCTTACGGCTTAGCATGAGCAGGCCCTGTTTAAAACTCAGAAGTGAAATTTGAATGAACTCTGTTGGTTAGCACAGATGGCTACGCAGAGCGGGTAACAACGGAGCACGGGACATCCTCATCTGCAAGATACGGGGAACCAAACTCATAACTCAAAGGAAAAAAGACCTTCAAACTAGGCAGCAGATAATGAACGAGACCTTGGTAACTTTTACTGAGGGGCCCTCGGGGCCGGTCAGAGCCAGAAAATAAGAAAACTAATGACCAGCTACACACTTTGAAGATAAGGAGATGGCCTGCCTGGAGACAGGGAGGGGGCCCGAGGAGGAGCGAGGACCCCAGCCCAGAAATACCATTGGACTGACTGATGGGTGGGCAGCCTGGGGAGAGGGCACGGGGGGAATGAACTGAGACTGTGAAGGGTGGAATTGCCATGGGGTTTCTTTGTTCAGAGTCCCTCACGGGAGGGTAATAAACAGACTCTGTGACAGAACCCAGGGTCCAAACTCTTCATCACAGCCAGGGCCACGTCTGGATCCAGGCGCACCTCGGCTCCTTCCTGGAAGGCATTAAGAAAGCAAGGGGGTCCAGTCTGAGTCCCAATACTCGACACAAGGGCCTTCCCAGCCTCTCCTTTAACAGTGAACTCGTCTTTCTCAATGCCTAACCCATGGTTATGTGAGCTGTTCAACAACAAATGCCAAATGAATTTACAATCTGTATTATGCAGCAGGAAAAAATTCAGCCGGGAGGTGAAGAGGGCAGGAGCAGAACAGCCCAGAGCCTGGTGGGTTACTGAGCCCAGCGAGCCGCTCCCCATCCCGTTCACAACCTCTGTGGGCAACCCAAACAGCACCTGGTAATGCCTGGCATGAAATACTGAGCAAAAGGGAGACACAAGTAAAAGGTGAAAGTGTCAAACCGTATAATGAGTCCTTCTGCAAGCAGCATAAATAATAAATCATCCACCCGGTGCGACAAACGGCCTTGGCCCTCCAGCTGCAGGGCCTGCAGGCGCCCACCAGCGCCAAGGGAAGTCTCCCGCGGCTCCCGGCAGCGCTCTGAGCCATGGCCACCGCGAGCCAGCGGCGGTGTGGAAATGTCAGATGTGTTTACACAAACAAAATCCATAATGAGCGCCTTCAAGGACAACTTCAAGGCAAAACAGACGGCTTGTGCGGTAAAAAGTTGTGATCCACCAGTAAAGTAAGTTTTTAAGCAGACATGCAGAACACTAGAAATCCCCAAACTGCTTTGATTGGAGAGAAAAGGCTTTAACAGCTGCAAGCGTTATCTGAGATAAAATAGTAGAACACTGACTGTTAAGTCGGTGTGTTTTCTTTTTATTTATTACTTCACATCAAGCTAACACATTTTCCTTTAAGACCCTTTGCATTGTCACTTTGCTAACTTCATGCAAGCATTTCCTTTGCCTGTAGCTTCCTGACTGTGCTGTGAACGCAAAGACGACATCGTGAACCTTCCCGTGACCATCACACAAGCCGCAGCAGCGAGACCTGACTCACTCTCACGTATCGCTTACTGCCAGCAAGCTCCAGCGTGCCCAGCGTATCACCCCTGCGCTCCAGACAGGGAAAGGCTCTGTGGAGAGCGGGCGGCAGAGCCGAGCGAGGAGCGCGGCCATCTGCACCGGCACCCGCGCCTTCTCAGCCACGCGCTCTGCCTCATTCTCCCGTAGGCATTAACGTGTACTCCGGACATTTTGTGGTGAACCGAACCATCCAAGTAATCTGCCTTCCCATCCAACACATAAAGCGTTTCCCAGGAAATCCTGTCAGGATAACCTGGCCTTACCTAGCGCGCAAGAAGTAATCTGTGATTAATCATTTCAATTGGCTAACAACAAAAGCAACATGTAAAGATAAAAACCCAGCAGGCATCCCATAAACCACTCTGGTGCCTACTGCTGTGGACCAAATACCCGTACCTGCTAGCTCCTGTCTCTGAACCCGGGCAAAATTCAGGTACCACATCGTGGTACACAAATCCCTGCCGTTCCCCAAAGTGACAAAGCCTGTGGCTATGAACTACTGTCCCATTCAACATACAAACGTGACCACAACAACTGTATTTAGGGAACGGTGTTTTTTCTATTTACGTGAAAATCTGAAACTTAGCCTTTGAGGCAAAGAAAAATCTGTGCCTTGGGTGGTTATGCTAGATTTCTACTATGCCTTCAAGTTTCTCATTAAGTTTCTTTGCTGATACTTCTTTTCAGATAGAGTAAGGAAATATCACAAACAAGAGTGAACCCTGTATCTCTATGGAACATTTTGATGGAATTTCAACATCTAGTGTTACCCTGTGGTGTGGACACCAGTTGCTGGTTGGAAAACACCTTCTGATTTAGTTTTATCCAAAAGGAATCCAGATTGTGGATGCCGAGCCCATACCATCAGGCAAACCAAAGTGGAAATGGCTATCAGCAAGAGATTTGCCTTAAAAGCACTGTCCTCACGCAATCTAGACACATTCCTATTACAGACCGTGACTATAATTCATTTGTTACGGACGCAGCCAGAAAAGTAATCCAATATCAAATAAATAAAATAATTATTTCAGTATAAAATTAGTTAAAGTGCAAAATGTAGCAAAAAGTTTTCAGGAGAGCCATGGGAATGTTAGTGTAAGAGTCTACTAGAAGTCAGCGCAAACCCGTAAATCTTCAGACACTTCCGATACTGAGCAAAGTTCTCCCTCTGGGCGTATCCGGAGCCCCTGACGCCAGTAAGATTTCTGACACTGACTTGGTGATCAGAATCAGGCCTTTTGTGTGCAATTTTTTTTTAATTAAACACCATTAATACAGAGTTTGTTTCAGATTTACATCCCAGTAAAACATAGTGTGTGCCATCTGGAGTTCATTAATGCTGTCCTTTACCTACAGGACGTGCCAGGGGACGCAGCCATTACGCAACCAAGGGTCACAGAGGACAGAACAGAGCAGTCAGCAAAAAGATAAGAAGTCCTTTTGGTATTAACAGCCCAAGTTGTCCATCTACACTGATTTTCCGCGGGTTGAAATGAAGGGCTCAGGATTGCCACAGAGGGATGGCCAGTCTCAGCAGCATCTCCCAGCACAGCGGTCTCGCACAGCTAACAGTTTGCTCCGCAATCAATACCAACCTACTTCCAGCAGAATAAATTCTGGCTGTGAAGCGTGACAAAACCAGCCTCCTGCGATATCCAACATCATTTGGGCAGCAGCTTTCCAGAGCAGGTGCTGGTTGCTGTTAGCGCTCGGACGGCCCATCCCAGTGAGGCTGGCAGAGCTCGGGGGGCATCGCCCTCCTTCAGAGCCCAGACCCACCGCCAGCCTGACCGAGCAGCCAGGCCTCCAGCCACGCTACGGAACGGCAGGCGGGCCTGGAACCAACGGCAGGAGACACCGAGAACCCAGAAACACTAGCTAAAAGGACAGGAAATACACACTCTGCATCTTAAACTGACTCTTCTCTTCACTCGAGCACCATGAAAAACAAGGTCCCCGTTTGCACATGACCTTGCCAAGGTCAAACAACTGTGGCATCAGTGAAATAACTTGAAAAAGCAGCACAGCAGCGTATCTGCTGGGCGTACAGACAACGCTCCCCATCCTGCTGCCTGTGTCTGCAGAGAGAAATCTTGTCCTCCAGACATTTTCTCAAGTCTTTTCAAACTACTTCTCCTCATACACTGCCTCTGCTTTCCTGGAGTACAAAAGGGTGGGTGACGCTGGACGATACAGGAAGCGACACATGAAAGTTATTGAACCTACGTCTTGATTCTGCACCGTCAGTGACTAACAGATCCCTAGTCACGCGGTCCTGGAAAGAGCGATTTGTGGATTTGCAGAGAAGCAGTTTTGTAATTTTTTAAAAATCTACAAGGATGTCATTCTCCGTTGGAATAATTTCTACAGAACTATACTAAATTCCTGAAATCTTTCGGTGTTTTAGGTCTGTTTGACTGCAGAGCGGGTGGCTGCAAGTGCCAAAGGGAAATCAGGAATTGCCTTTCTCGGCTGGAGGGTTGGTAGAAATTGCTTAGCATTCCGCCACCGTAACAGCCACCTGATGCTCTAGGGACAAGTGGGCTCCCACTTGCCTTCACGTGCAGATGAATTCTACTGGACAGCTGTGGCCATATAAAGATAGGATTACAGGAATGATTTAATTTGGAAGGCTGAATTATTGGCTAATATTTGGCTGCTTTTACCACGACATGTATTAGTACAAATGCTGTTATCTCTCTTAAAATTACTGAGTCCTGACGGAGTCTCAGAACCAGAGTGGGTGGAAGGAATAGCTTTGTGTTCACATCCTACATCCCAGTCAATTGGTTTGTGTAAAATTTTTATACCTTTCTTTTTTTAATTTTTCCATTTTAGCTGAACCTGTGCTGTTGATTATACACGAAGAGCTGCACTGGAGAAGGTGACAAACTTAGAAGACATGTTTTAAAGGGAATTGTTATAAAAAAGATCATTATTTAAAGGCCATCACTTGTTAACATTCATTTGCTGACACTATTTTGAATTTGAGCCATCTGCAATAAAAGGTAATACTTCAGAGATGCTTTTTGTAAAAAAAAAAAGTGAAGCAAAGTTTCATTCTTCATGTAAATTGACAGCGCACTTGCAAACTTTCTGAAACTTCACCAAGTAGGAGGTGTTGACAAGCGTCACTTCACAGCATATAAGGGAAGGATTTATTGGCACACAGTTCCACAAATATATTCAAGCCTAGTATTCTTCCAGAAAACCAGTGGACCTTAAGCACACTCTTAAAAGCCATCTTAAAACCGGGTGCTATTTTTTCCATCAGGGCCCCAGTGACAAACGCGCCCTCCCCCCGCCGAGGCGTTCCCGTATCCTCATACCAGTGTCATTTGCCTTTTCACTCACCGCTACGCAAGCCAAACTTCCGACCGCTCTGACACTTCCAGGTGAGGAACAGGCAGTTACCGGGCAGAAAACTGACAAGAGCCAGTACAAAACACACAGGCAGTCCACTGCAAAACTGCGGAATTAAGCCAGCCCCTACACCCAGCTTTCCATTTCAGAGCACACTTTCAGCACCTACACAGAGAAAAGAAAATGTGTAGAATAGGTGGCAGGGTACGAATGCTGCGTGTCAGCCGAGAGCAGCGAGCCTAGATGGACAGCAGCGAACGTCTCCTGCCAGTAAATTGTTATTTTACACTATACACATTTCCCTGGCCGTATCGTGATGTAAGAAACAACAGACCAAAGTCAGTCTGACTCCAACGTATTTGTTTTCTACTTTCTGTCCGCATTTCAAATGGTGTCAGCAGAGGCACAGCCACACTAACTGAAAAGCAACCTTAATGAGATAGATGACATTTAAAACCACCAAGGGAGCAAGCAGCTGGAATAAATGAACTTTCTTTTTTTACTCTAAGAGGTTAAACAACACAGAATAGGAAGCAGTTCTCGGGATATGCAGTATATGCATGGGCGTTCAGAAAATGGGAAACGTCCAGATCAGTTACTCGGTGAGCACAGAAACCAGATTACTTTGTTAGGGTCATTCATCATAACCCGTATGACCCTGAAACGCCAGCGTTCACAGCTGCAGAGGACATCCATCAACAATTACAGGCCCTGACATTTGAACTCCATCGCGGCTGATGGAGACTCTATGAAGATCCTGACGGATAAACGGAGCAGGAGGGTGCAGCCACGTACCCAGTGGAAGGCAGAGACAGTCTCTGCGATGGGCTTTCGGCATTCTAAAGCAAAGCTGCCGCGGATCAGAGCGATGTTTATTAACCACACCACGGAGCATCTAGGCATTAAGGGGGGGGGGGAAATCCCAAACACAGAATGCAAAACACAACAACGCAAATGGATTATACACAGCCTTTCGGCAGCAGAGGATTCACGTGTAACGTATAGATACACATATAGCACACGTTATGGGCACAGCAATATGCATAAACACAGACAGGAACTAACCTCACAGGCACGCTCCACCATGATGCACACTGCTTGTCTGCTTTACCTGAGGGCAGCACCGTTCCTTGGCCGCAGTGCACTTCATTTTAAAACCTGTAGGCTGTTCCTAGCAGATTTAAAAGGATTTTTATGATTCACGCGGCAAAAGGCTAAAAAAAAAATAATCCATCCCCCCTGCACCAGATTATGTTTTCCATCTCTATCCTCTGAATAGTGGAATTGGATGAGAAATGATTCGTCAGTCTGGGGAAGCATTTAGAGGACAGAAAAGGAAAAGGGAAAAAAAAAATCAACCGTAAAGTAAAATCTGCTCACCATGTACACACCCCCAAAGTGAAGAATCAGAGCAGCCTAACTGGGGAGAAGCTAGAGATGAATTTCAGCAGAAGGCTGCGGCTGCTGGGTGATGCCCTGTAAATCCTGCTCCCTCCGGGGAGAACGAGCTTGCAGCGGAGCTCCGGCAGCCGCCCCTCAGCCATTGCAGTATCACTGCAGCTTGCAGCGGAGCGCAGGCACGTCATCACACCCGCTCCGCGAGCACTGGAAGCCCTCCCTTTCACAAAGCCAAGGCGGGCACGCCAGTATGAAACCCGCTCACCTCCGACGCGGGCTGAGGTCCCCGTGTACCTGGATGCTGCTAGAAGGACGTGCATTTTCAGCTTAATTATTAAGCCAAAGACTTGCATCCAGCACAGACTGAATCTGGACTGAACTCCTCCTCAGGCAGCGGCTACGTTACTGAAAAGGGCAGAGAAAATGTGAAGGCTATTCAGATTTTAAAATAGCTGGCAGCCTTTGCACTTGCTCCTAGCAAAGGAGGGGGAACCAAGTTACATGGAAATCCTTAGATGTCCAAGTGCAGGGCCAGGCACCGGATCTTCTCTCTTACAGAAATGTCATTACTGCATAACCCCCTGCTCTGAAATTATGTGGAAATGGTAACCTGGTGGAGAAAAGGCAGGTGTTTTTACACACGCCTGTAAGCTATGATTTGAGGATTAAAGCACTGCAGATATAAAAAGTGTAGCTTTAACCCCTAGCTTGCTGTCTCTCACTGCTTTTCATAACCGAAAAATTATTAATTTTCGTTATTCAAACTCACCACACTGA
>JAAGAY010143445.1:85271-105139 GCA_011801015.1 Ardeotis arabs
GGCCCTCGGGTGGGCGGGCCTCGCCGCGGGGGCACGGGCGCTTCGGGGCGGTCGGGTCCCGGCGCGCTGCCCCGGCCCGGGCGCTTGGCGGAGGGCGGGACCGCGGCGCTCGCTGTCGCTCGGGTGACCGGCTTCCCTCCGGTTGCCCGCGGTTGCTCGTTAAACCGCCCGCAGAGCTCCCTGACAAGGCGGGGCAGCTCTCATCTTTCTGTGGGGTTCTGCTTTTTTTGTGTCTGGTTCTGAAAGCCGCACATTAAGGAATTAATATTGCCGGAGCTGGTACAGCGCCTGTTAAAATGCTAACCCGCGCTCCCCGGTGTGTATCCTGGCTGGGTACGCCATGTTTTGAAGGGTTCAAAAATCCTTCCCCGTGCCTCGGCCTGTTCGGTTTGTGTTGTGACATTACACGTGCTTTTATCCGTTTATATTCCCAACTTCATGAAAATGCAGGCTCTTTTATCTTTAAATGATAATATAGTAATAAATGATAATGATGATAATATAACAATACATTCCTAGTGCACTAGCACAACCTTACTTTCAGGAGTGTCTAAAAAAAAAAAAAGGAAAAAACCGTGTAAGACACGGGTACTGTGATCCTGCTGTTACAGTCTTCATCCTTCCCACGTGTCCTCACGTGTTCGCTGTGGTGCGCCCGGGGAGATGTCAGCGGGCAGCGTTGGCTCTCTCTCCGGAGCGGTGATGTTTGCCTGGGGTGCCGATGGTCGCTGGAAGGCGAGCGCGCCTCGAACAGTACCCATCCTCACAGAAGGCAATAGCTTGTGACCGCGTTACAAATCATGGTAGCGCAGGCCACGCGCGGCGGGAAGTTCTGCTTTTGGGAGCAGGAGCTGAGGTGGGATGTGCTGAGGAGCAGGGAGACTGGGAGCTAGCTGATGCTCTCCAGAGCTCTAGCTGGACACTGGCCTAATTTAAACTTCAGTGGTTGTGATCATTCTTCAGTAACAACTTAGGCTGTCGTACGTTTGGGGCAAAGAGTCAGGAAAAGTTTGTCTGGGTATAAACACATACCGCATAGGGTCACGTGAAGGGGGGAAAAAAAAACCACAAACAAAACCAACGGAACAGTTGTGAAGCAGAAGAGACTCTCCAGAAAAATGTTTCTTCAGAAGGCAGGAACCCGGTATGTTTCCACCCAGAAGATGTTGTGGTCACCTGGCCTCTTGAAGGGGAGGCACTAGTGCTATTAATGCTGAGTAAGCAGTTTAGCTCTCTGCTGTTTTCATTTAATTGATGAACCTTCAGTCTCTTCACAACCGGAGCATCTTTCTTCATTTCCTGTTTAGATTTCACGCTAGATCTCTGCGCTGGCTTCTGCCCTTCGGCATACCTTTAAAAGCACTCCTTTATTCCTTTTGCTGCTCTCTGAACATGGCTCGCTTCCTGAGCCTGCCGCAGCCTCTTCCTCTAGAGCCCAAGTGGTCCAGACGCCGAGCTGCGTCTCTCCTTTCCTCGCTCGTGCCTCAGGCATCCTTCCTGCTGCGCTCCCCTGAATTCGGGGGTCTCGCCTGCCCTCTGCCTCCTGTCCTTACTGTTACCTTTCCTGTGAACTGCTCTAGGATGGGCACAGTGATCTGCCTGCTTCTGGTTACGTGCATAAACATGCTACATGGGTAAATTCCACTGACACTTGCCTAATTCCAATATTATCCGTCCCTTGAGCTGTTTTATAAAGGAGACAACAGATCCGGGTCCTTTTGTGCCTTGGTTACTGCTAGCCCAGAAGAGAGTTGTTATTCAGCACACTTAAAAAAACAAAGCGACACGTGACTGGCCGTGTTAAATATACTGCAAGCAGCAAACACATGATCTGGTCGTTGCCACATATCCTCTATTGCTTCACAGTAACACCTAAAATGTTTACTGAAAAAAAGCTAAACAGAACACAGTCACTGGATTCCGGAGCCTAAAATACTTTCAGTAAATGAATAAACAAACTTTGGCAGAGAGTCCCTGACATTATTTTGTTTGGCTGCCACCTATGTTGAACAATAAAAATTAAACATATCCCAGAACAAAAGATGTTCAGCTGCAGAAAGAGACACAATGTACTGCCCAGCTGCTTTTCGGTTCTGTGAGGCTTTCCAGCACCCTACCAAAAGTGCCCCCGCGGTTTGGCACTTCGCCGTGTTTATTAGCCGAGATACGACCCGCAGGAGTACCAGCGTCCGCGCTGTAATGCCACGCTCGGGAGGATCAACGGCCGCATAGTTCACATGCTTTTACACAAACCACTTGGTTTATTCTGGTTCTGTTTTCAATTGCGCCAAGCAGGTTCCTGGGTGGAACTCCACTTCAGCAGTAACGGGAACGGCAGTGGAAACACGGTCACTCCGCCGAGCCAAGAGCAAGTACCAGCCTCTATTTCCATTCACAATGGTGACATGGAGAAAATACTCCTCGATGCTCAACACGAGTCAGGAAGGAGCAGTTCAAGAGAGAGCTCGCACTGCGACAGGTAAACAGAATGGTTTATTGTAAGCAAAGTAAAGGTCGCTGTTACACAAAGCCGTTTTTGTGCACAAGAGGCAAAGACGACTACGGAAATGCTTACGTACCCGTGTGAATATACACACACGCAGAGAGGAAGAGAGAGGAGAACTTGCTATTTCAAAGATTGGTATTTAAACACTAGAGTGATGCTTGGGTAGAAGTCTGTCCTGAAAGCAGAAAGAAGTTAGAGGGGAGAGGACTCTAGAAGGCTTCTCGCATCTTCTGAAGATGCCATCTTGGGGGTTGGTGTGTCCTGACAAAGAAGCCCAGCAGCAGCAGCTGGGCTTCCTACGGGTGCGCTGCTTGTGCCCAGGCAGCAGCCTTGTTTTGGTAAATAAGAGACTCTGGAGCCGTGCGCGGCCGTCGTTCTCGGGGATCGGTCCGTGTGCGGCGGTGTCAGCGCTGTGCCGGAGAGCGTATCGTGCTACGACCGCTGCTGCCCGGAGCAGGAGTGGTGGAGAAAGGTGATAGAAAGCAACTTGTGGTTTTTAATTTTAATGAGGGACATCAGTTAACAGCTGTTAGGACAATTCTTTAGCCATTACCTATAGCTAGTTTACAAAACATAACAGATTTCTAGGAATATAACACAACAAAACAACTTACATCTAATGCAAATTGTCTGTCAGCGTTATTAATTCATTTACTTGATTTTTGTGGGCTGTGAAGTCCGCAGCCTAAAGTTTGTTTAAAAAAAAAAAAAAAAGGAACTACAAGACTGAAAATAGACAGTAGGATGCAGAACTTCCTCGTTGTCTCTGGCTAGTTTGAATTCAAACCAAACCCCACGTTTGCCCATCGTTAGCTGCCTGTTGTTATCCTGCAGGCTCACAGGCTGTCTCTGCACTGCTGCGAAACAGCTCTGTGCAGCAAGCTTCTTGCAGATTGTTAGAAAATCAAAGATGAGTTGAATATGCTGGATTGTGTCACCCACTGACAGGTTGATCTCTGGTCAGGGCACTCCAGCTCTTTGGGAGAACTGTGCACGTAAGGGTCACTGACTAGCTTTTAGTGCATGCCATAAACAACGTCATAAAGATTTTAATGAGTTCTTTCTCACTTGTGCTTCTCTTTTTGTCAAGCCCGCCTCGTTCCCAGACACCTCAGGACAGTCACAGAGCTCTGGAAATAGAGAGTCACAGCAGTGGAGAAAAAAACAGCTTTCAGGTAAAGATCTCATCCTGCTTTGGGAGAAACAGTTTCTTAGTCTCGTCGTTTGAAAACCAGCATTAGGAAACTGGAGATGAAGCTGCTAATGTAGAGACTTAAATAACTTAGTAACTTAGAATAATCTTTGCAGAATCAGGCTTTGTGTATTTGTATCTGACTTGCATGGACTTTTTTTTTTTTTAATCTGTAACCTGAGATTTTTCAGAAGGATTTCAGTGCCCTGATCTGTTGTCTTTTAAAATGGCTGGGTTCCCAAATGCCTCTTCCCAGCCACAAGTTGAAAAGGCCAATCTTCAGATCCTACAAGTAGCTTTTAGGAAAAAAGATAATCCAGAAGATAAGCACTGGTCTAGAATCCCAGAGAACTGGAGTCAGCACCTTGCTAAGCCTCCAGCTTCTGGGGATCCCGAGATGTGTTCTCTGTCCTGGTTTCCTTTGTCCTGTGAAGTGGGCATTATTCTCCTCTACTCAAGAGGCCATTGTGATGTCAGCTAACAGATCGTGAGGCAACTGGATTTTCCATTAAGGTGTATAGGAAATGCATCAACAGGGAGGGTGTATGCACGGCTGTGGAGGTGAACGTTATTACCTGCGGAAGTTTCCTCTTCCCCTTTGACTGTCAACTCGGTAGGTCTCATGCATCCCCACAAGGAAATTCTATTTAAACGCGCCACCACCGAGGCATTATGGAATTAGAAAGTGAATTTGACAGCAGCAGGAATTTCTGGAGTCACTTACATGTGACAGCCAATCACATACATTTTCAAAGCACTGCTGTAGCTTTGTGATTCATTTTAACAACTAGTGCTTAACATTTGTACCTGCTGCTTTGAAACGCTCACTGTTCTTCCTAATTTCATTTGTACATTTGCTTAAATCCTTGCAAAGAGAATTAGTAAATACATTTGAGAAAAGAGTGGGGGAAAAGAATACTGTATAGTAACCATGTTTTATCAATACATAGCTTATTGCATGATGACAGGCTAAAATCTTAAGTCTTCACTGAAGTTTGATACTAGCTTTAGAAAAAAAAAATTACTATAAGACATTTTGAGGAGTCAGGTATTGAAAGTAAGTAAATTGCTCTGCTCTGCCGAAGACTTGCTCTATTATCTTGGGTAAATCACTCTTCCTGCACAAAGAGATGCTATTTTCTCATTAAATGGAAATGTATTCTGTGTCTGTGACTAATTCTTGCAGCATCTGCAGTTAGCAATTAGAAATCAAGATTGTATTTCACCTGGAGCCTCTGCATGAAAAGGAATAGCGTTATATGATAAACGAGCAGAAGTCCCCTGCACTAAGCTACTTGTGCTCCGGTGTGCACTGTTATTTTATTAATTCTAGTAAGAACTCGGGACCCTTGCATTCTACTCTTTAAAAAAGTGATTGCTTCCATCAGCTCCCTTTTTTTCAGTTGTGTTGTTTATGGTCTGCAGCTGAGCGTGCACTGGGTATTGACATCTCAGGGCCTCCTTCATTTCCTTGGCTGGCTCGATCAGTTCATAATGCTGGCTACACATAGATAACCATGAACCTTTTAAAACAAAGCCTACCTGTTTGCTGTTTGTACAGTATTTAGCCCGGTGGGGTTTCAGCTTCATGCAGTTTAAGTTATACAGCTGTATCAATAACACATAGATTGAAGCAGTTCTCAGAATTCCATGAAATGTGCCTGGTCCCACTGCCTCTTCCTTTCTGTGAACCTCTGCCTGTCATCTCTCCATCTCTAGCAGGAATCTAGCTGAACGAATTGCCACCCTTAGGTTAGCTACGTACGTTACTGGAAATTAATTATTTTTATTTTATATTTCCAGGAAAGCCTTCATGTGTTAAAGATCAAAATTTAGACTTTGAGAACAGATAATCAGAAGTTAGAAGACCATCAGAATTGAAGCTGCCTGGACAGTTTTATTTCTATTCTTACGTGTGTGTGTGCATATCTAGCTATTTCAGTTCCATGACCAGAGACTATTTTTATCACAAGACCTTGGCTCCGTTTAATGCACATGCATTCAGCAAGAAACTATATTCTTACTCAGCACTTATGCTGTAATTCACTTGAAAACAAAGCCACTGTTTGTTTGTGGGGGTTCTTCTGCACAGGTGTGTGCAGACAGACCTGGGCTCGCTTCACCCGCATTCCCAGTACTGGCCCAAAAGCCAGGCAGCGTTACGCCACTGGAATGAGTTTCCCGTGGCCTGTATGAGCTTGCTGGAGCACCTTCAGCTCAGTGTGACAGCACCCAGGTCTGAATGCAGGCACAAGGTTTCTCTGCCCAGTGTCAATCAGATGTATGAACGGGAGGTGTTTGCAGAGCCTGTGTGCAAGGATTAAAAGCAGGGCTCTGGCATTTCATTTCCAGGAGTGAGCCTCAGAGGTAGTCTAGCACGTGGTCCTAGCGCAGAACAGGAGCTTTCTTTCGCAGTACTGACGTCCTGCCTGTCACAGTCCTGAGTGCTGTTTGATCGTGGCTCTTTGTTCCAGTCTGAAGAAGATTTTCTTGAAAGGAGGAAAGAAGTAGAAAGGCTGCTGAAGAAGAACGCAGACTGGATGTGGGATTGGTCCAGCAGGCCGGAGAACATCCCGCCAAAGTGAGTGCTGCCGGTGTTTCTGGATGAACCCAGATGCAGCTTTTACTTCCCCGGGTGTAAATACGTGTCTGTTAATGCTGTGACTGTGTTTGCTTCCTCAAAACCAGGGAATTCCTCTTCAAACACCCCAGGCGCACGGCTACTCTCAGCATGAGAAACACCAGCGTCATGAAGAAAGGGGGCATATTCTCCGCGGAGTTTTTGAAGGTTTTTCTTCCATCTCTGCTTCTTTCTCATTTGCTGGCCATCGGACTAGGGTAAGTTTAAATTGGGGTGGGGCGAGGAAAAAAAGAGGGGTCTAATTCCGACTTCCCTCTTTGTCTAAAAGATGAGTAATACACTCTCCTCCACAGAAGGGGGATAGACAGTTGTTCAGAAAGTGCTTTCTGCTTGCACTCTTGTGCTGTTGCTGAATGTCTCAAGTTTTCCTTTTCTGCTTTTCTCACCGGTTGAGAATTATTTTGAAAATTCCTCAAGGGGCAGTGAAATTAGGAGTTACATATATGAACTATAATTGTACATACACAGCGCTGTGTTCCATTGGATATATGACTTCTAACCTCATAATTCATCGCAAAGGAAAAAGATTACTTAATATATTTTAAAATTACTCACATGTGGGAGGGACGAGGGACACCAATCAGAAGAGGGATTGGTTTTCGTTAGATGATCCTTCCCTAGGAACAGCTGCAGCTCCCCTCATGGGAGGGCTTAGGGGAGGACTCAGGTTCTGGGGTGACGCCTGTTTTCCAAGGAACGCAGCTACAAAGCTGAGAGTGAGGGGCTGCAAGAGCTCGAGGGGAAGGAGGACTCCGCAGCTGCAGTAGCTGGAGGGAGGGACAGCCCGCGTCTGTGGTCCCTGCAGCGTGCGTGATTTTGGATGGTGGAGGGCACAGGTTATCTGCTGGGCAAAATCAAGGTCTCAGCCACATGATACTGTAAAAGCAACACGAAACTAATTTAACTCCTTCCAAAATTAAAATGAGTAACTACACAAGACAGAATAAAAGCGTAATGGATTTTTCCTTCAAAATAAGCTCAGGTTTGGTAATGTAAGTACTTGCTTTCTTCCTGGTCACTTCCACCACTGCTGCAAATTTCCATTGTTCCAGTTCTGTAAAGGGTGACTAACGAAGTCCCATCTTCAGAAAGTGCTTTAGGTAGTATCAGTGAAATAGTTACACTTCAAAATAATAATTTCTTCAAGTTGCAAGTAGTACATGAGCAGAAGACGCAACGTAGGGCAGCTGTGAAAGCACACCAAGCTGGGAGATAACGACCAGAGAAATAGCAAGAAGTACTTGAAGAGGTAATAAAATGAGAGTTTTAGAAATTTCAGCTGTATTTAGCAAACAGAAAAACTTATTCAAAAGAAAAAGGTAATAAAACATCTGACTTGCAGATGTGAAGCAGTGTGTTCTTGCTAACCCCTTACCTAGCTCTGACCCTTGCATCCCTGACCCGGAACAGCTGACACCAAATTACTCAGCCTTGTAACTCAGGGAGGGTTGTTAGACAGGGGTGGGCACAAGTCAGCAGCAACTGAAAACTCCTTCATAGTCCCTCGATTTCCCCGCTTAATTATAGGTGGAAATCATGCAACTAGTAATCTGATGAGAAAAAAGTGCTCCCTGCATGCTGCACGTTCTTGTTGAAATGAACACGACACTCGCTGACTGTCTGTTCTTGACCCTCAGGATCTACATCGGAAGACGCCTTACGACCACGGCATCAAGCAGCACGTTTTAAAGGCAGCTGTGAAGAAAATCCTCCTCTGGGAATGCAGGAGGGGAACAGCAGAACCACCTGAGCTAGCGACGACTGTGATCAGCGTGTACTGGTTCCTAGTTTAGTAAGAACGCGCAGAGACACTAAAGCTAGCCTGTCCTGTATAGTCTCCTGGATCAGCTCACGGCGTGCGTTGGACGCGTTAACATCCGTTACGTTGCTTTGTAGTGAAGTGTCTTTGAAAAGAACCTGATGTTTAAAAGCAATGTAGCTTTAATACAGCCCTTGTGATTCAGCTAGGCGTTCGTCTAAACCGCTGCCTCCTGGTACTTCATAGACGTGACCATTCGTCCCCGCTGCCGCAGCCCTGGCAGAAAGGGGTTAGCCCAAACAACGCGTGGCCTTACGTAGCGATACGGGAACTGAGAGGAGCCTGTACCTCGCTCGGCAGTTTCTTCCTAGCGTGGGTTTTGCTTAGCGCCCCTTCCCCTTTGTCTGAGATGTGAAATGCTGAGAGAAACCAGCATACGGGTGAAACTTCCGTCGGCTCTTACCGGTTCAGAGTGTGATGTGCAACAGCCTGAGTTACCATTTGGACTTTAGTGCCTAAGAAACTGCCTTTGCAAAATAAGCTGTTAACTCCCCAGTTATTAGAAGTCCCTTCTCTGTTGTCTCTATTGCTTCTCAGTCTTTTTACCTGTAACGAAATAAGTTTGCATCTTACCTCTGCCTCATCCTTGTATAGATCTAAAAGGCTCGCTTGCTTAGTTGTTTTTACTAATGGAATGCCTTTTCATTCAGTGATTTTATCTTATTTAATGGGAAAAAAATGAATGTTTGCCAAAATACGTTTTATATATTTAAATAAAAAGGTTCCTCGTGGGTTCAGAGTTTTCTCATTCCTTTTTCCCTAATAATTGTTGAAAGTGGCTGACTAGGCTCTTTGTCTTTGAACAAGAGTTTCACACTCTTTACTTGCGTAACTGACAAATAAGTAAGGAGTTTCTGTAGAAAACAATGAATTGTTTATTCTTAAACTTGAACACAGCTAAGCTCGGTAAAGAGGAACTCACTGAACTTGCAAATGCATATTCTGCTTGTACCACTGTTGTAATTTAAAAATAAATTTGCTTTCTACTTTCTTTTTGTCCTCATTTAGCAGTACTGATTTTATTCTTCTGTGCTTGAAGCGGAGTCTGTAAAAATGTCATTGGTGATCTTGCAGTGGCTGAGGATAGGTTCAGCAGAGATTGCCCTATAGCTGTTCCTCAGCAGGAATATTTTGTCCGTTTTTCAGTTACTGAGAAAGTTGAAGGCAATAAATGCCGATGCTTGCTTTGTCCGTAGCCTGGACCGGGATTTGCTATTTGCTGAAGAAGGCAGCAGCACGGCGTGCCCAGGGATGGTAACGCCTGCCCGGGTGCCGGGGCGCTGACCTACGCGTGTATCACGGAGCCGCTGTCACCCCCGCATTCTTAGCGCCATCTCTCAGAAAACCGCACTGTCCCCTGTGGTATGTGGCTTTCCCTGCGCAGGGGCAGGAGCTGGTCCCCAGACACCACGTCCAGGTTCTGCTCTTCAGAAACCGCTGTGTGTCAACGCCACCCCGCAGGTGTGCTTACACACATCCCTGGATGTTTCTCACGTCACCTCACCCAGGTGTTTTCTGGAGGCAGTCCGACGGTCTCAGTCTGTGTGTTTGTGGTCAGTGTAAAGTGACAATGCGATTTGGAGTTTAACCTTAAATCCCGTTCCAGCCATTTCCACCCCCGTTCCTGAGAGGAAGCGGCAGACCTTTGAGAAGGCGGTTCATCTCCCCGTACCTTCTCACCACGTAACCACTGAGGAGTTATCACAGACACCTACTTTCTGCTCACCAAAGAACAACCGTGCTGACAATTCAAAACACACAAACACAAGTCTTGGGAAGCAGGGATGATGTAGAAAAAGCTCTGGGGTTTACAGAAACTCTCAAGATGTGCAACGTTCCTTTCAGCCCTGGTTAGCTGGGCACTGAGGATTCACCATACCAAAGAACGTAGCTGCTTAAAACGAGTTTCAAAAAAAACCTTACCTCTCCTTTCTAGTACAGACAACTTCTGCTCCTCCAGTTATTTTCCCAAACCGAGGCCTGAAGTCACCTCACTTGGGGAATACTGGTGACAGAGCAGATCGGTCCCTCGAATGTAGCCTACAGCCCATCCGAATGCACGTGCAGGGGCTTTCCACGCGTTACAGCCAAGCGCTGTATCCCTAGAGAAACATCCCTGCGCCCCGGCACACCTCACCGCTGATGCGTTCCGTCTCCCGGGAGCGAGCGCTCGCAGCACTGTGTGTGAGCACTGCAGTGCTCTCGGGCTGGTCACAGGGGTCAGGGTGGGGCTGGGCAAGCATCTGAAAGAACAACAATTGTATCAACTTGACAATAAAATCTGGTTTTAGAGAAAATGAAATGATAAAAATTTCATGAATCATCAAAAACTATTTAATTGAAAGTGGTACAAGCAAATCATGTTTGATATAATAGAAGATTTCATCATATCCTTTTTCTTTGTACTCATATTCCACTTACATTTGCTGAAAAAATAGATCAAAAATAGACAGCACTAATATATTCACTGAATATGAACAGACAGCTTTCCGAGCTAGAGGTATGACCATTCAAAACTAACCATTTAAAACGGAAATACAAACAAGCTTCAGGTTGGCTCAGCCGGCCAATTATCTCACAAACGGAAGAAAAAGTTGTCAAAATACACAGAGCAAGTCCAGGTAAACATTTAAAATTTATTAAACTTTTTGGTCAAAATAATTGAACAAGTATGTACAATCCCATTGTATTAGCTCTAGTACGTCTTTCAGGAACACGGTCGAACCTAATGCTTTAGTGACCCAGAAGTTCCACATCTCAAGATTTTCAGATAGTGTCACAACCGATATACAGTATAAGATTTTTTTAATTTAAACTTTATTTGTAGAACCTCAAAGTTAGTTGTACTTACTAGCTTACTGTGAACAAGAGTGGCACTCTATGGACATTAATTGGGAGGGTAAGAACGGAGACACTTTGCTCTTGCGAACGCAGATCTGACTCGGTAATCATAGCACACCTTCATTGTAAGGAGAATGGAGTGTAAACCACACTTCCGCACGGCCTCTGGGAAGCCCAAGGGATCCCGTCTTTCAGGAAGAACGGCTCACCTGCAGGCACGTTTCACAGGTGTCACGTCTAGCTACCTGCTGCTACTGAAACACGCTGCAACGGCCTCGGGACAGTCCCTCACCGGGCTGCTCTAGGGTGCAGAGGAGGTTGATGCATTTTAGGCCTCTTTGGGAAACAGAAAAAAAACCAAAACCAGAAGTACCTAAGGCTTAAAAAAACCAAGTTAGCAAGAAGAGAGTTACAACAACCGCAGTTAACACCAGCTCATAGCCTCAGTGTTTCCTGACATCTCGGTTAAAAAGTCAGAACGGGCTAACACGTGTTAAGTTGCGCTGCTGCTTGGCATAATCAAGACTGGTTTTTCCTGGCTTGAACTGCGATGTGGAATACAATATACTATGCCAAATAGTTAAAATAAACTATATCTTCATGACAAATACTAAAAAGGTTAAAAAACATAATGCACATAAGGCATGTCTCTATCTAACATCGAGAGGCATCGGATAAACTGCATTTTTATCTTCAAAGAAGAACATTTGTTAATCGTTTTGTTTTCCCTCTGTGCGAGGTGGTCACTTTCCGTTAAGGCTGTGGATGTCTTTTACGACCTTTTCAATCTCCTGCTCGGGACACAGATCGCATTTTACAAGAAAACCAGTGCAACTTAAACTAAATGACAATTTCATGGAAACTCTAAATTTAGAATTTGAAATACTACACAAAAAAGTTTGTATTAGTCTGCCAAAAATCAATGTTTCGGGGCAAACGCTGTAAAGTCTGCCCATCAGAATTATTCTGCACAATCTCAGTACATGCAATAAAAAAATAAAAAGACTGCATACATACCTTCAAATTTAAAAACACTTTTTATAGTTTGTTATTTTATTAAGTGGTTTACACCAGAAGGTGTGGTTATAGATACAGTTGGTGAGTAAATATCCATGGAAACCTGTCTACGAACCCAACTCAAGACCTACCTAAGTGCTCAAAGGTAAAAACACCTAAGCCTAGATACAGGCCAGAGGAGGAATGTTACAGGCATTAAGCACAATATATGTTTTGGAAGGCCCAAATATTACAGCAGAGAGAGAGCGCGAGAGATAGAAATTACATTTTTATGACAATTTTTCTTCTTGGGTGTTAAATTTTTGGTCTATAAACTGGAAAGGAAGGCTCAGACTTCAATAAATACATTTGTTTTGAGTATTGGCCTATTGAGCGCTGTCCATCAGCTCTGCCTCTAGAGGGTTTCTCCCAGAAAACTGCGACTGACGCTCCCTACCCCACCGAAGGCAGAACTACACCGTGAACTCAAAACCCAGGCCAGATCCTCTCCTTTATCTAAAGGGAAGTAAGTGCATCAATGTTCTTCACTGGTAGGACAACAAGGCCTTCTCTTTTACAGATAAACAACTGAGCTTAACTATGCAAGACGACGACTCTGTCCTCAAGTAAGTCATCTTTAGTTAATTTTGTCCTGGAATATATACAAATTATTGGTGGCAGCTACAGCAATGATGTTCTCCATGGGATGCCATGCTGTATGAAGAATCTTCTTGTTGAAGTCCAGACTGTCAACGCTTATTTCATCCTTCTTCCTTTTACCGCCCGTACACACTTTGCGCGGCTTTAAGATGGCACGAGGTTTGCTGCTCTCCCTGGACGCTTCTAGGGTGATATCCCGTCGTGTGTTTCGGTCAAACATTCTGAAGAAATTGTTGTAAGATCCAGTCATGATAGCACTGTTTAAAAGCAGAAGAAAGGCAAATCTTACTAGGTTTCCAGAAACAGTATTCAACCCCCATCTTCTCTCTTTTACACAGATCAAGTTCATGACCAGCACGCGGCATTACACTCGTCTCCTCTCCTCTCTGCTGTGCACCTTTCCTCAGTTCCGGTTTTGGACTTTAGCACTGCTTCCACTCCACCGCTTTCTCTTCCAGGTATTCCCCTGGTCCTTGCTCCCGCCACCGGCACTCAGCAGCAGTCTTATGCTTTCTCCATCTTCACGTGAGCGAAGTGGGTTTTCCCACTGCTGCTCTATCTCGTTATTGGGCGGCATCAAAAGTCACAGCGGAAGCAAAGCCGCTGTAAACCGCTTCGTTTTAGCGGACTATCCTAAACCCAAATGCCTTCCTTGGCACTGTGCACATGTTGACCACGAGCACGTCAATGGATCAATTATGAAAAATTGTCTTGAAGCAGCAAAAGAAACCCCTTGTGTGAACAGCTGACGCAGCCCTGCAGAAACAATTCAGAGCTTCTGCACAATATCAAATCTGTGTTTGAACAAGGCAGAAAAAAATTTGCATCTGGAAGCACTTTCATATCTCTAACTTCCAATGAACAGCCTGTTTGTAGCGCTCTCAAAAATAGGCTTGAAACTGAGGCAGAGTTTCTGTACGGAACACTTCTCTCTACCACCTGAAACTGGGAAAGCTGTTTCCCACGTAAGTCCCACAGATCGTTAAAATCGCAGCCACCTCACCCATGTCATCTTATTTGCCAATACGCTTTGGTTCCACGGCATTAAAAAGTTAATGATTAGGAGGAGAATGGGATACCATTACCACAACACGTATCACTCAGATTGCACTCGGGAATGCACAGAATGAAATATTTTTTCTTTTTTAAAGGAGGGTGAGCATTACAACTTCCACCACAACTTATGTTACAATACGTTCAAATGAGATCATCTTGCTTTGACTTTTTCCCCCCTCGAAAAAAACCTGACTGGAGTTGCTTAAAACACCCATAGAAATAAGGGTCAGTTCCCTTGCGTTTTAGCTTTGTGAAAAACACACACCACGTCCTTCATCCATTTTACGGTACATATTGTAAATATTGCTAGCAATATTTTTTTTTTTCCCAAAACTGACTGACACAGTCAGTGTGATTTATTTCCTCAGTAACTCACAGCTACTTGCAATCCGGTATTTGGAGTAACCAATCTGCTTTAATGCTGTCTACTCAGGAACTGAGTGCGTACTGTCAGCGGCATACAGCAGCACGTGCAATCTCAGCTGTGCTGCAATAGCCGTGAAGGCAGTTCTCACTTTCTTTGCTGACTTCTGTGCACAGCTTATGAGATTTCACCGCCCTGATCTCCGTCCCCATCTCAGCTATGTGGTGGATCTTTTGTCCTTCAGTATTTGACAGATTTAGGCCAAAGCTCGTTTCACAGGCTGATCCTCTTACCATCAAATCAAAACTGGTACCTTTTCATTGAACAGCTTGCAAGCGCTTGGTAGCAGACCAAGTTGTAGGTATTTGGGATACAGTCGTAAAGACCCCCGAGGCAAGCCAACACAAAGCACCCAGATACAAGACCCAGACCTGCCACGACCTTATCCTTGGGTTCTGCAAGCATTTGTACAGGCAGCTCATATTACTGGTGAGAGGAAACACACACCATTTACAGTACGTGTGCAGTACAGAGCCTTTCCTATCTTGATTATAATGCTTCCACAACGTGCAGGCAAGACATACTTCCGCTGTTTGCGACAAACGAGAGTAATTATCTAATGTAGTTTCATCTCCTTTAGCCTACAGAAAACACGGAAAGACGACTCAATTTGCCAGACAGTGAATGCTTGTTCTTGCATACACTTTAAGAATGAAACGGAGTCATATTTTCATGGCTTGAAATGGCCAGTCTTGACTATATAAAACTTCAACAGTAATTCACATTAGAAGCAAACTGACACACAAAAGTTTATTCCACTTCTGCAACTGGAGGGTGGAGGTTTGCAGAATGAAGTCTTTTTTTGCAAAAAAACTAACAAAAAAAAAAAAACCCAAACCACCCAGTTGATCGGAATGTAACTAATTACATCCTTAAAGTTAAGTACTGCTTACGGCTTTCAAGACTGGAAATCAAATTCCTGAAGCTGAGAGAAAAACCAAAACTGAACACAAAACGAACCCCCCAACTTACCTATCAGAACCGTTCCAGCAGCACTCAAATTTGTCGAAGATGCAGTCATTTTCATAAAGGGAACAAAGCTTGCTTCGAAGATACTCATGAACCTTTTTGGAAGATGTAGATCGGCATTAGATATCAAGAAAAAGAAAAGGGAAGAGAAGGGCTATTCACGAAAACTTGAACGCCATACCTGATATGTCTCTACAGGCCTGTTTTCCATATTGAGATCCCACACTTTAACAGAAAGGTAGTCTCTTGTCATCATGTATCGACCACTGTGACTAAATTTTACATCAGATATTGAGGATATTATTTCTGAAAAAAATGATCTGCTACTAGGATCTTCAGGTTCTTCAAAAACTGTAGATAGAAGACACAATTACAAATTAAACCAACACCAAGTTTCACAGCTTCCAACATTTTTCAATACTCGTAAAACTTTAAATCAATACAGTAGTCTTTTTTTAAAGAAAGTTGCTGTTAGATACTTTTAAAAAATAATCTTCTTTTAAACAATGTTATGCTCTTAGTCATCAGATTACTAGATGCCTATCTCCAACATTCTCAACTGGAGCACAGCATCAGCAAATTACAACTAACAGGTCTTAGGGATGAATCAGAGAAAAAAAAGTTTAAAAAACCAGCACATAGGTACAAGAAAACATTACAAGTGATCTACAGATCACGTTGAACAAAAGCAGAAGAAAACATCAGCATCCCAAACACAGTATCTTCATGCATGACCCATGCATTTTGAGACTACTGCGCAACATAATTTTCTTTAGATCTGAACAGAAGTTGTACAACACAACCTACTGAAATGAGACACTAGTATCTACACTGGAAATGCAGTTGGTACGGTTTGAGAAAGTAAAGAAATACATTATTTAAATGGAAGAGTCAATCTCTGAAGTCAAGGTTTCATGACACAAGCTACCCAGAACCATTTATTTCATTTTTGAATAGACCCCTTTTAACAGGATGTTATTCAGTGACAAGCAGTTAAAAAGCAAAGTGCTTCTACGCAATTTAATGCAACGCTAGGTCAAAGAGATGAAGTAGCCTAGCGCGCTACGTTTCCCATTGCACAAATACTTCCTTCCACCAACAAGAAAACCTTCTCTGCGCTACAGAAAGCTTACCTGCAAATATCAGTATGGTAGCAGGACTAGCAATACTAATAAACCACAACATTACAGCAGCGAACAAGAAACAAGAGGCTGCGTGCAAGGCACAGGCAGTTATCCTTACGACTTCAACAGAAAAGCTCTGCTTGCCTACATAAGTTTAGGTGGCTCAGCGGACTAAAGAGTCACACTTTTCACCCCTGGAAAGTCGCTTCAAATGCGGCACATATCCTTAAGAATTAATTCCATCCTAGTAGCTGCAAACGCTCAGAAAGTAAATGGATCTTGGCAGCATCAGCCCAGTTTCTAACGCACAAAGGTGAATAAACTGCCCTGAACTGGCATTTGATAAGCAGATACCTTTGAGAAGCACCAAGACTGAGTCTGGACAGAAGACAGGTCTCACTGGTGCCAAAAGCACTTGTTCCCATCAGTTTATGATGCATAAATGGGTAAACAGGAGCAGAGTCAGATGGTCAATTGTCTCATGCTATACTTCTGCTTGTTGATGGCCTAGAACAAGACAATTAAAATGTTCCATTCTACAAAACTACCACCCCTTACCTTGTATGCTCTTTACCAATAAGCACAGCTTGGTATGCTTATTTATAAGCAGAACACCTGTACACTCTATCTTGCATGAAAACAAAGCAAGAAACCCATCAACCAACGGCGCATCCTAACTTACATTTTGAATGCCTATCACAGAGGGCTGAAGAGCGCATGTCACAGAGTCGAATCGTTCCTTTGCTGCTGCTGTAGACAAACACGTTACAGTGATGAGGGTGGAACTCTGCAGCAGTGATCACTTCTGTCAGCTCCTCCATGTTAGCTGGCTTAATATCTACAATATCTGGGAAGGGTTTTGTAAAGGCACGTAACATCTCACATTCAAATAACTTCTAGCAGATAATTATTACAAAATGTTAAAAACGCCATGTAGAAAATCAGGGCAAGATCTTCATTTCCACTGTGTGCAATCTACACAAAATAGTGACCTGAGTAGATTTTAAAAAAAAAAAAAAAAAAAATATTCCAGATTTTACAAGTCAACTTTAACAGATGCTGGAGATAATTTCAGACTCCCTTCAAGTCCCTCATCTCCCTTCATCTATGTACCTAAAGATTTAGAAAACTTGCGTATGACCTATCTAATACTCAGTATTTCTGCAACTTTTATTTTACTGCAGATTTGTCAATGTAGGACATACTGTTAGTTTTGGATACACACGTATGCAAAAATATTGGAAAATTATTCAAATCATTATTAGTTAACGAAATCATTTGACATGGAAAAAACTGACATTTATTTTCTTTAAGAAGTGTCACTTCGACAGTTAAGAGAACTTAAACTTTGGAACGAATTATTTACAGTAACAAAAGATCTACTTTTCAAATCTTCTAACTCTTATTTAAGTCAACCGAACTCCACAAATAAAGGATGCTTCCAAAATGCCTGAGTTTCTCTTTAGATACCAAGCTCTCTATGGTATTTCTACTGGCAGTTTGCCACTGAAAGAATGCCTGTTACTCAGGAGTGAATGGGAGCATCCTACAGCCTTCTTTCACTGTACGAAACCTCCAGATTTTCAAATCCTGTATTTTATCCCCAGATTCAAACACCTACTCTAATGAGTAAAATTAAAGTGTTTCTCTTAAACATACCCAACTTAGACGTGTCCCAGTGTTCACAGAGGACAAGCAAAAGGATACTAAAACTTCTATCTGTGATTTCTAAATGCCATAGGTTAATTCTTAGGTCATCTGCAGAAAGGTAGGTTTCATGATCACTATTCACTGAAATAGAGTTTATGTGGTAAGTATGTGCATTTGCAAATATCCTTCTGGGACTCGCTTCTACCATGAGGTCCATGGGTTTCAATATTGGCACCTGAAATGTGAAAAAGGACAGTCAGCTGTGGCATAAAACTGATTTCTAATTCAGAAGATATCAATTAATTGCACACCACAGATTTCTGCTTTGATTTAGTGACTAGACACCTTTCAAATCCACTGAGCAAGAAAAGGAATACAATAGCCCAGGAATGCCACCTTTGCGTACTACCAGCACAAAACCTCAGACACTGACTTCTGCAGAAGTTACCTGTCAAACACAGCAGCTTTGTACCTCATCCAACAGGGAAATGGTGTATCTTTAGAACGATGAAGATTACGTTAATTTGAAACAAGCGCTTAAAAATGACCCCCATATCTTAGAGGGGTACTTGTGAAATTGGTAAGAACAGCTTGCAAAGAAAATCCCCAATTTGCTCACCCAACAGTCACTACGATTTTAGGAACACGTGGATGCCCTGTTTCCACAACTAGCTGATCTAAAGGGTGACGTGGTTTGCCAGAGTCAGGCGGACGAAGCTTCCTCTAGCTCCTTCTCACTGACCAGCAAGCCAATAGTTGAAGGTTGCCCAAGGACGTCCCGCGCTATTCCAGTACACACAATTCAACCGAACACTAACTTGCATCATCCAACCGAGAAAAAAGTTACGGCCAAGGTAATCTGTCTTCCTGGAACAAGAAACAAATTAATCCAAAAGCTCCGTAATTGCTTTCACCACGTTTGTATCTCACAGTCTGCTTATATCAAACTGTAATGATTAAAATTAATCCATTACTTTTTATTAGGCAATTCTCCTATCTCACCACCTAAGTGCTCCCAGCCTGCTTGTGAAACCAGCAACGCATCAATGGGAATTATCAGGACTGGTACTTAGAAATGCCACGGTCCCCACGCAAAGGATGCGGCTCTGAAGTGCTGCTTCTCCTCCATGTCCACTTCCTTATAAACAAATGGGGATTATATTTCTTGCAACAAAATATGCAATCAAAGCCCATAAAAGCCCAACGGACATATATTTCGGATCTCTAAAACCTGATCCTTTTAACATATGGAGGTAAGTCTAGACAAGGCTTTTTCCCCTTCTGCCAGTCGCTGCTCAGACTTGGTTCATTCCATCATCTCTTCCTGGAAGATGCAGTGCCTGGCAAAGCCTGCAGCTCAGCCTAACCTTCCTTTCCCAGAAAAGCAGCAAATTTAGAAGACTAACATTTAAGAGACAGGTTCTTGCTTTTTGCTGCTAGTCCCTTTCAGCTGGATGATTACTAAATATACAAGAGCATCTAAAACGGATGCTAACGTACTCCTTCAGTGACACAGCCTGCACCACGTGAAACCGTTAGCCCCTGTTCCAGGCTCTCCGTGTTCCCAGACGGGCAGTCTACTCCTACATACGGGCAGGGCTGTAGAACACAAAATTTCATCTGCAGCTATTCCCAGCCACTGGGCTAAGGCATTGTATCATAATTTATTTCCTTGGTTTTTGGTATTTTCTTCAGAATACTCAATCAGATATTGGCTCCCACACGCTGAGTAGAAAGACACTTTCCAGAGGAAGCAGAAATCCTTTCGCAACATCATTATGCACTAAGCTCAAGTATACCCAAAGCTTCAGTTCAATATTCAACTTCAGCAAAAGCAACACAAAAAACCTCAACAAACACCCACAACTATAGTCCCTCCAACTGTCAGGAGTGGCATTGGCTTTGAAAGTAGTGGAAGCCTCAGTTCAATTCCTATTTATGGTAACAACAGCAGAATAAATTTAAAAAAAAAAAAAAAAAAAAAAAAATC